>JAASGT010000228.1:0-36829 GCA_023334315.1 Globisporangium alternatum | reverse complement strand
TGGACCACCAGAGCATCGCGAGGCCCGCGGCGAAGAGCGACGGCTCGCAGAGCCCGAACCAGAACACGCACCGCAGCGCACATGACAGCAGCAGCGCCTAAGAAGGAAAAGGAGAGACAGAGGGAGGGAATAGAGACCGTCAGTCAGATATGGCCAGTCATAGCTGCGTGGTAGACCATGAGAGACACCACACAGCGCCACTACAACAGCAAAAACAAAATGTATCTATGGCTTCACTCTGGCTTCGTCACACACACACATTTCCCCATACAAACACGCATATAAAAATCACATCAAGCAAGACCAGCAAAGCACGTATGTATGGGGCACGCACCAGATGAAAGAAGACGCGGCGCGGGTGGCTCTTCCACCACACCTGGTGACCAAGCCGCCAGAGGATCGCGAGCAGCAGCACACCCTCGAGCGCTGGCAGTGGCAGCAGCGTCCAGCTCACGCAGCGCTGGGTCTCCAGGACGTCATACCGCACCATCCTCCTCTCTCTCTCTGTTGGTCGCTTGAACTTGTGGGCGGGCTTGCGGACGACGGACGCCAGGCCGTCGATCGATCGACGTGCGGTATTAAAGATGGATAGCCGACCTGCTTGTCTGTGGACGGAGCTCTCTCTCACAGAAGCGCGTGTGGACGCGAGCGAGCACCTCGCCTTTGATCGCGTCGAGAAAGCCAAGCGAGCGATTGGGCTTTTGGATTGGGCTGTTGTCTGTGGGCGGTCGCGTCTGTGGGGAATTCTGTGATGGATTATTATCGCGTGGGCATACAAACTCCAAGCGTAATCGTGAATGAGCGAAAGCGAAAAAAGAAAAGGGACAGAAATGATGGGGTGATGGAAAAATGGATGGATCATGGATATATTAGGAGAATACTAGGCAATATGAACAGAAATTCATGAAATTTCAACACCATGAATAGGATTTCATGACATTGAAACTTGTAGAAAAAAGAAGGGCGCCTTTGGTGGGAGAAAGACAACCCAGAATGCAGAAGGAAAAGGAAAAAAACGTGGATGGGAATGCATCGGAAGGAAGCTCGGTCCGTGTACTACACGCCACAGAGAGAATGAGATCTTCCTGCCAGTTCAATGCGGTGGGGAGGAATGCACAATGTCGCTGTTTTTTACGATTGTGTGATATCAACCATGTCAACGTGAAATGTCACGGAGTCAGATCAGGTTTTGATGTTTGGCAGTCTGAGTACAACAACGTTGCAACTTTCTGGATCTGATCGGGTACATAAGATTTGCAAACTAGGTTGATAAACCTTTCATATATTATACTTGGGTTTTCCATCACGCATTCGGAAAAGCTACAGCATAACTAAAGCATTCTATAAAATAGTACCCTGTACAAATAGATATAGGCATGATTTGGTCAGCCATATCACGTATCAAAGGGCTTGTTCTTTTCTCCGATTTCATTCGCTCAACACCACTTGACTCACGCAAAAATAAAATTAACGTGGTGCACATTAGTTCAGGATTCAACTTCAACTTCTATCGATCCTTCAGCATTCTTTCTCAACCGGACCGAGTTTAGGGGGTCCCTTCAAAAAAAATCTGGATCATGGTCTGGAGCACAAAACTCAACACCATATGAAACACCATCATTTCAAAAGACGTATGTAAGTCCCAGAGCTTCGTGAAACATCATGGTCGACGAGCAATGTGCCATCAAAGTTGGCATCCAGCTCGGATTTTAGCTCTTTGAAGGCCCCATGGTCATCGTTTTTGGTTATAAGAAATCTATCAAAATGCACTTTCTGCACAGATTGTCACATATTATTGGACAATATACCCCGGCGAATCAAGATTTTAGCCAATGAATCGAAGTAAATCAAAAAAAGGTTTGCTGTCAGGAAACGACGCGTGAATGCGGTCGCACTGAGCCCGTGACCGCCGACGCGGTGATTCACCAATTGCGTTTGTAGCATACGATGAGTAAACCGTGCGCTGTAGATGGGAAGACTCAGTAGAGTGTTGGTATGAAGCTTTCTGATACGATGCGTAGACATATGTGTTTATAGGCAGCTTACGCAGCTTAGAAAGATCCCATTCCTAAGGATGCCGAGTTGAATGAACTCATTTGAATGCTACTGACGACTGATGAGCAGAAACCCACTGCATATTTACAGCGATTATCCAAATAAGTACAAAAATACTGCTTATATCGTCACATCTGTATAAAAAGTACTAGTTTAGATGCGTCAGAAATCTTGTAACGCAAAAGACATGACCATGATTTCAAAATGAGTTGCAGGTGACGAGTTTGAGCGCATGTATCTCCATGACGGTAACTCGTATGAGAATTATTGAAATATGTACAGGAAGGAGCGTCAGTAAAGGACGTATAATTTTATTTGTTTAAAGAGGGTTTACGAAATTGAAGGTTTTGTAAAGATTGCACAAAGGCAAATATATTGACTTTTGTTTATTTGGAATATTCCTTCGTAAATTAATATTATTATTTGTTTAAGGTTATGGGAGGTTATTTGTCCCTTACTCATGCTTCCCCTGTATGTGTACATCATGAGCAATATTTTCTGTCATAGCCTCAGTAAAAAATCGTTTTCGGTTCGGTTGACTCAGAGATTGTGTTAAAATCACTTTCCATTCTTGCCAGATGAAGAGAGCAGCAGATGAAAGCGACGAAGACAGCGTTGGCTCTGATGAACGCACAACAAAAAGTAAGCGCTGTCAAGCAACTCCCAGTGACGTCGAGCCCTCGCACGCGAGTGCAGCTGCTCTTTGTAATGTAGCGACAGCCACGGCTGCACTACTCCCAGCAGCAGCATCGTCGTTTCGCGAGAGCATCCAGGAAGACGTCGTACGTGAACTCGCGCTGTACCAGACACAGAGCCCCGTGGTCGTGAACGCGGTGCTGGAGCACCACCAAGGGCGACTTACGCGTGATCCGAGCGTGTACCCAGCGATGACACTGTTCGAAGCGTCCATTAGAAATGGCAATTTGGAGACTGTCCGGCTGCTTGTGGAGAATGGAGTCCACGTGGAAGCCAAGATTGGAAGTGACCTTGAGCCGTTCCCTGTCCACGCTGCTTGTAAACACGGTCAGCTGGAGATTCTGCAGCTCCTCGTATCCTGTGGAGCACGTGCGAATGTCCGAAGCGAGACTCTCACGCAGACGTCGCTATCGATTGCGTGCCTACATGGTCATGTCGAGATTGTTAAATGGCTGATCGAGAACGGCGTCCTCCAAGACATGTACACCGACCTACATCCTGTGGTTAGAGGACCTCTGCAAAATGTTTGGTGCTTTACCTTCACTGGAATCTCGGACGCACTTGGAGGAGCTGCGTTAACTGCCGCTGTCATGCACGGAAAACTCCGCATTCTCAAGTGTTTGATTGAAAACAATCTCCCAAGTCTCGCAGCAGAGGGGAGTCTACTGAGACACAAGCTACTGAAGAGGTCGACGGAGCAAGAGAACGTTGGCATGCTACGGTACCTCCTGGGCTTGGGTGTGTTCAGCCAAGGAGAAGTGAACGAGTGTCTTCGAGTTGCCACAATGCTGCAGAATATCGAGATCGTCAAGCTGCTAGTCTCCAAAGGGGCAAACCTCAACGCGTTCACTGATTGGCGTCGAGAAACATCGCTGTTCCAGGCCATTCGACATAACATGGTGAACATGGCCGAAGCGCTTCTGTTGCTAGGTGCAGATGTGACCAAACCAACAAACTGGGGCGAGAATTCGGCGATCCATTCCATGGCATCCTATGGCAGACTAGAAATGCTGACGTTCGTGCGGCAAATCTGCGGTGATGCAGTGGACTTCAAGGTACCAAATCTACGAGCGGGAGACACGCCGCTGCACACGGCGGCCGAATTTGGTAAGGTCGAAGTCGTGCGCTTCTTGCTAGACGATTTGGCCCCAGATGTCGACATTGACGTCGTATCACGTTTCGGCGACACGCCTTTGACTATCGCTGCCAAGGGTGGACACCTAGACGTCGTGCGTTTGCTGGTCGCTGAAGGCGCTGTGATCAACAATGAAGCCAACGGTGATGAATTTACAGCGCTCTTCTGCGCTGCCGACTGCGCCCAATTTGACGTCGTGCGGTTCCTGTGCGAGAATGGCGCAAATGTGCTCTGGCGACGGTTCGATGACGTGAGCTCGCTGTGCATCGCGGCGAGTAACGGAAGCGCTGACATCGTCGAGTACTTGGCTGAGGTGTGCAGCGCGGACCTTAATGCCGTGGCGTTCGGTTTGACTGCGCTCAACGAAGCTGTGATCCACGGAAGGACTGGCGTGGTGCGCGTTCTTCTCGCCCACAATGCCAACACCAGATATGACGGGGAGTGGGGATCGGACCTGCTTTGTCAAGCGATCATGTACAACAAAGCTGACATTGCGCATCTGCTGGTAAAGCATGGTGCTGACACCAACGCCGTCTACAGGATCACTGTGAATGATGGGATCACTGGGAATGATGTGGAGTTCGAAGTGACGCCACTTCTCGTCGCCGCTGGGCGTGGAAATCTGGAGCTGGTTAAGTTCCTGTGTGCATGCGGAGCAGACGTCGAAGGTGCAAGTAACGAGGACGAGACGGCGCTCTTCTTCGCGGCTGCATTCGGTAAACTCGACGTTGTGGAGTATCTGGTGTCACAGCAGAACGCGAATGTCCAGAGCACAAACTCGTACGGGTTTACTCCATCAGAGGCGGCGACTACTTCCTGCTACGCGGAAGTCGCCGGGTGCCTAGCTCTCCATGGAGGCGTCCCACTGAAGCGGAATTTGCCAGTCAAACACTCGTTGGGCGAGCTTTCAAATGCAGAAGAATCTCCGCTTCTGGAAGCTGGGACCCTCACCAGCGACGCTACGTACATATGTCGTCGAGCTGCTGCTGACAGGTTATTCGCCGGGATTTTTCTTCGTTGAACGGTGACTCAATGAGCGAGAGCCCACTCTAGTGCAGGTAAGTTTTAGTCTTCTGCTAAGCATATACTCCTTTACACATCCATCATTGGCTGTCGCGTGCAGATATGGACAGCTTAAGATCATCAAGTGGCTGGGAGAGAATGACGCGCTGATGAATTGCTGTGGGAGCGAGCCGCTTGTCGACGCTGTGCGATACGGAGGCTTGGCAATGGTGAAGCATCTGATCTCTGCTGGCGCGAACGCCAACTCGGCATGGTACGTGGCCATCCAGGAAGGGAAATCACTCATCCTCGACCATTTCGCTGAGACCAGGCTCGCTGAACTCGAAGAAGATGAGGATCTGAGGTTGGATGTCCTCGATATCGCGACGAAACAGGAGAACCTCGGCATTCTCTGGTCTCTACTGGCTTTGGGAGTGTTCAACGCGTTGGAGATGGGCCAATGCCTGTGCACTGCAGCCCAGATGCAGAACATTGAGGTCGTGAAGCTGCTTGTGTCCTTCGGAGCCGACGTGGACGCGTACAATTGGCGTGATCACCCACGGAGCACCCCGTTCAACGCGTGAGGTTCTTGTCCAAGAGGTAAATGACTGGTTGCAGTGCGCGCACGTGGATGCCATGTACCGCCCTCGCAAGAAAGCTTTAGCGTTCATTCTCCGCCGAGCGTCACCGTATTAGCTAGCTAGCTTTCGTTGCCCGTCCTGAATCTATGCCATACCATCGATATCCATATCCCACATGAAACACGAGCAAACTCACTCATTTCGTTTGTTAGTGTTCGTCGGCGGCGTTTGATCACTGGTGCGCTTACACTCTCTCTCGCTCTTCTGGCCCTGCTGTAGCTTTCTCTGTTTGACATACCTACCTACCTACCTCCTCTTCATTGGATCGAACGACTGGAGCTACCTGTGACGCAGCTCCTTGGACACTGGGTCCATCACGATCGCCTGACGCCGGTCCTTGCCGCGGCGCTCGCGGCCGAAGCAGAGGCTCGCCGAGCTGCCGTCCGCCAGCGCACTGTTGAGCACGTCGAAGCAAAGCTGCACCTTGCGCAGCTGGTGCATGAGCAGGAACTGCTCGCTCTCCTTCGTGACCAGCTCGTTGTAGAACGCGTTTACCTCGACCTCGATGCCCTAGTAAGTAGAATTTCACAGCACACAAACAATGGTGAGATTCCAATCACACTAAACGTGAGCTCCTCATTCTGACAAACCGCACAAACGTACCTTGAGCTGGTTCTCGTACGTGGACAGCTGGCCGTTCTCCATCTTACTGCTCGTGGCGGTCTTGGGCTGGAAGATAAATCGCGGCGCGCGCACCGGGTACTCGGGCGGGATCTCGACAATCGCCGACATGCGCGCGCGCTCGTTCTTGAACATCACGCGATAGTAGCGGCAGCCGTGCGTGGGTAAATGGAAACTCGAGCGCTCGGCCTGGTCCTTGAAGAGCTGGAAGATGTCCTGCGCGGGCGTCGAGATCTCCTGCCAGCTCTCTAGATGAGTCTTGATGTCACCTGGGAACAGCGCCTTCACGGCCGAGTGTACAAACACGACGTCCGTTGTCGTGGAGGAACTAGAGGCCGACGCCTTGAGCAGCAGCTCGAGCTGCTTCTTCAGGTGAATGCTGGTCACCAAGCGCTTTACCAGCTGGTTCATCACGCTGCGCACCGACGGCTCGGGTCGGCGCTTGGAAAGATTGGCGTCTTCACTGAGACGCTTGGCTGGGTGCAGTCCGCAGATCCACTGCGCCCAGTAGTACGGACGGCACGTCGCGTCCGCTGGGAAGACTGCCTCTTTACCGTACTTGCTGGCGCTCGTCTGCATGAACTCGTAGTTGCACGCCAGTCGCGGGATCTCGAGGCCGTCGTCGCCAGGAAACAAGTTCAGCAGCAGGTTCGGGTTCGTCGTGTGCACCGCAGGCTGGGACTTGATCACCTCCGCCGTGACGATCTTGGCCACAGGCAGGTACTGGAACAGGATCGAGAATGACGACGTCGTGGCTGAACCCTCGGGGCACTCGCCCTCGATGGAGAGCGACAGCGTCAGTAACAGTGCCTTTTCGTTCGGTTTCAACAGATCCTGACGCTTCTGCTCGCTGCGCAGCTCCAAGCCTTCTTCATCGCCATTACCTGCCACATTTGAGCTGTCCACATCCATGGCTTCGGCATCCACTGCACCAGAATGCTCTTCTTCGTACGGACGCAGCGCCAGGAGCTTCTCCGCCGTGCCTGTCGAGACGACCTCGCCGCTCTCGAGCGACCCCAGCAACTTGTTGCGCAGCACTGAGGGCGAGCGAGACGGCGGCACGCGCGCAGCATCCGACGCAGGCTGAATGGTCGTCACTGCACTTGTTGGCGCCGCAGATGGCGACCGCGATGCGCCCTTGAGGCGCTTCGAAGCCTTGTCAGCATCCGTTGACGATCCGCTGGCACTGCTGCCATTCTGCAGCGCGCTGGGAAAGCTTCGCTTATGAGCCAAAGTCGAGAAGGCCGTCTTGATAGGCTTGGCGTCGACGATCGAGAGCCCCATCTGCTTGGACGAGTCGCTCGCGATCTGGTACGCCTCGAGCTCGCAGAAGAGCGAGTAGAGCGGCGCCGGCAGCTGGTTCGCCTCATGCTGGCGGTTGAGCTGCGTCGTCACGGGAGCGCCCATGTACTTCTGCAACGCCTTGGTTGCGTCCTCAATGGTCGTCACTTCCTGGCGCAGGCCGTCCAAGAACGCCTGCTTTGCCTGGGTCGCCGCGTCGATCTTCTCGATGCGCTCCTTGAGCTGCTTGAGCTGCGTGATCATTCTATAGGAGAGTATACATGTAGTGTAGGTTAGCAGGCAGGTCACACAATGTATGCTGACCTATCGAAACGTACCGCTTGCGGGTCTCGAGCTCCTTAGTGAGCTGGTCGAGGTGCTGGCGGTGGATCTCCGGGTCGACCGCGATCGGCAGCTTGCCGTTCTCAAACTCGATTTTGTCCATCTCCTTCGTGCTATACATACAACAAGGCATTTAGTACACGTGTAGATGGCTATACACGTACCAGAAAGCGAGTCGCATGGACATGCCACAATCACGAACCTGAAGCCCCGGCAGCGACGGATCTCGCGCAGCAGGTGGTCCTTCTCGTAGAGCAGGTTCTGCAGCTTGAGCTGGTGGGCCTCCACGACATCCTTTTGCTCCTGCACGCGCGTCTTCCAGGCGTCGGCCTCGAGGAACGTGTCGCGCAGCCCGGCCTTGACGGCGCGCAGCAGCACGAGCGCCTGCCAGCGCTGGCTCTTGAGCTGCGCCTTGTCGAGCGCGCGCCGCTGGTCTTTTGCGCGCACGCGCTGCTCGTGCAGCGAGAGTAGGAGCGTACGCAGCTGCTCGCACGAGCGCTTAAGCTGCTGCAGCGGCGTCTTGGCGCCCTCGGCCGTCGGCGTCACCTTGGTCTCGCCGCTCATGCTCGCCTCGATATTTTGCTGGGAATGCGACCTGTGATCCTCACAAAAGGAGCTTTTAGCCTATCATAGAGAATAATCGAAGCTGACTTGAAAACAATTCTAGCTAGGAATAAATTTAGTGTATCATAGTGTAGCCTTCTATACAGAATACTCGAATTGCATTTTAAGCTGCCCCTTTATCGTGTGCCGTCACAAAATGTTGCGCGAAGGTAACGCAACCCCCAGATGTGAGTGCGGCCAGTGATTGCCGCCAGCCAGATCACACAAAGAGCTCAAAACACGCAAGAGACGAGAAGAAGAGGATGATGCACCGCGCGCTCGCCAAGCGCTCGCTGCTGCTCTGCGCAGCCCCACAGCGCACCGTTGTCGCGGCCACGCGCTCATTCGCCGCCCGATCCGGTGGTGACGCCGCCGAGGTGCTGCGTCCGATCCACTTTGAGCAAGAGGAGAGCGTACGTCACCTTTGCTACGTCATGAGTCGCATGCGAATGAAGAGTCCAATGTTTAACGCTGCTGTTGTTGGTACTGTTGTTGGTACTGTTGTTGTTACTACAGGATGCCGCAGCCCGCCCGTTCAAGATCGTGGGCGTGCGTGACGTGGAGGTGCTGGACTGGGAGTACCCGACGCGCATCGAGGCGGACCAGAAGAAGACGCGCGCGCTGCGCAACCGCTTCAACCACCCGAACTTCATTAGCCTCTGGGTGGACAAGCTCGCGCTCGTGGAGGACTACCTCAAGGCCGAGAAGATCCCGTACGCAAGCGAGGGCATCGTGAAGGGCCCTGACGGCCTCGACGTGCTCGTGATCCCGCCGAGCGAGGACGGCAGCAGCGTCGAGTTCTTCAACCTGTGCGACAACCCGACGTTCGTGGAGCTCGTGCAGGCGACCGCGGAAGTGATCAAGGAGCACGAGGATGAGTCTTCCGACGAATAGAGCACCGGCACAGACAAGCAGGCAGAGGTCGATATGAGAGATGGGAAGGCTGGCGATCGCCGTGCAACAGAGAGACGACGAAGCGCGATAGAGCGAGGCGATTCAGGTGCTCGGCGAATGGTCTACAGGTCAACCCCGGGCACGCTGTGTAACAAACGAAATTCAACAAACATCGACAGAAGCGAGATGGCTGGTGATGGAATGCGGACTCTGTGTGATATGCTGTGCGTGCTGATGGTGTTCACTTTCTTCTTAATCTTAACCAGTTGTTGCTGGGCAGAGAAGCAAGCGCGCTGGCGAGCAATATCCTCCCTTCAATGCGAGTTCGACAGGTGCAAGCTTCATAGTTTGGAGCAGCGTCGCTTCGTTCTTTGCGGTGTTCGTGTGGCTTTCGAAGATCGGTTGGTACTGGAACAATGGAGCTCAACGCTCTGCACAACACCATCGCTACTCAGAGCCAGATTCCAGCGCATTCATCGTCTGTCAGCCTTGTCCACTTGACGCAAACCAGTTTGCGGCGATAAGTGCGTATGAGCCAAGGTCGTCAGTATTGAGTACTAACGGATGTATCGATATAATCTCTGCCCTTCATGTATGCTTCAGTCTCGTAGATGCAATGGATATTAACTTAAAAATGAAGGAAGCAGCGAGCCTAAACACACCCAGTTGTGGCTGTGTATTGGTTGGAAATGCAGAAGGGAAGGGGCCTAGGACGACGTCTGCTTCTTCTTGGTGAGCTGCACGGTTTCTCGCTTGAGCACGTGCAGCAGCGTCTGCGAGCTCTCGAGGATCTGTAAAGCAACAGCATTAGCACACCCAAGTATTAGATAGTATCACAATTGTCCCCTGTTATGCTGCGAGAGCCACACACGCACCTTCATGTAGGCCGCCTCGGTTTCCTGGATCGTACGGTCGTACTCGTTGCGCGCCTGTGTTTTCCGCGCGAGCGCCTCGTTGATCTTGCTCAGGCGGTCTGTCAGGATCGTCAGGTCCTGCGAGCACGATACACAGCAATGCGTGTGTGTGTCGCCACAGCGAAGCCATGAAAAACGTTAGCAGTGAACTCATATCGATAACGCATCAGTAGCATATGTGCACAGCACCTTTTGGATCTTGGCCTTCTCCTCCTCCTCCTTGAGCATCGTGCGGTTCACTTCCTCGCGCTTCTCTCGCAGGTCCTCGATGCACTTGACGAGCTCATTGTTGTAGTTCTGCAGCGTCGCCCCCTGCTGCGCCATTGCTTCTCGCTTGGGCTTCTTGGTATGTAAGTGAGGGTAGCAGCTAAGATGGGAAGCAATAGAGAGAGACTCCGAGAGGCGACTTCCAGCCAGACGCTTCCAGACTGCAGACTGACTGCATGTTGCCCAAGAGCTCAGTTTGCATGAGAATAGCAATGTAGCCATCCGTTACGCCTCCCGAAAATAGTTCAGTCCGTAAATTACATGTGTATTATAAGTATAACGAATATTTTCATTAACTCTTATCAGGAACTGTAGATTTACCATTATTAGTGAGATAAAATACTCTATAGAGTACACAGTTAATAAAGGAGGTGGCTTCGGAGCGTCTCCTGACATGGTGTAGTCCACTCTACTTCAGTGACTCAAATCCGAGTTCCCATTCTCAAAGCGCAACGCAAAAGACTTCAAAAACACACGAAAATGACGACGCCCGAGTCGATGGCGTCGCCTGCGGGCGTGCTCGCCGGCGCACTGCTGCTCCCGTGGCGCGACGCGTGCGTACTGCTACTGAGCTGGCTTGCATTCTTCGCGTTCGCGCGAGGCTTCTTCACGTGGTGGCTCTTCCGCGACTACGAGGTGAACAAGGCTGCGGGCGCACAGTTGCTCTTCTCGCTCTCGTTCATGTTCTCGTTCAGCATCTTTGAGATGGTGCTCTTCGAACTCATGGGCGTCATGCACGTAACTTCGCGCCAGTGGGTCTGGCGCGTCGACCTCATCGCCATGACCTACCTCATCGTGCTTGTGCTGCCACTCACACTCTTCTACACGGCCGCGCGCGAGTACGGGCTCGTGAGGAGGAGGGCAATTGTCAGTGCGCTGCTCGTCTTCAGCGGCTATCTCTACTGCTTCTGGCGGCTCGGCGCCGTGCTCGAAGAGGACTTGCCCAGGACGTCTGTGGAAGGTACGAATGTGTATACTTACCTATAGATTTGATGGTGTGTCTACGGATTCTAACGCGCTCTTTGTGTGAACGTTAATGGTGCAGCGCTGTTCTCGATCCGCAACTTTGTGAGCCGCGTGAGCCTCCTGGGCGTGATCTTCATGGCCGTGCTCTCGGGCTTTGGTGCCGTCAACTGCCCGTACGAGTACCTCTCGGTCTTCTGGCGTCGGATCGCGGAAGAAGACATTGAGTTTATCGAGAAGCGCCTGCGCCACAACATCGACATGCTGCTCGCCAAGAAGAAGCGCCTGTCGTTCGAAACCCGAGCGGCTGCGCACAGGAGAAACAGTGCACACAACAGCAGCAGCAACGGAGACTTGTTCAGCAGTGCCTCAGCAAGATCGCTCTTCGCCAAGGCCGTCGGGCTCTTCAACCGCGCGCCGACAGACGGTAGGTCACTCATTTTTGCTGGTGGAGGCATACACCTGTGTATATACTTATCTAAACTTCTGTGGACAACCTATAGAATCCTACATGAAGAGCCTGGAGGCCGAGATCGAGACGCTCGAGAGCCTTGGGCGTGAGCTGTTTTTGGAAATTCACGACATGCGCGACGTTCAAGAGCGCTCCAAGCGCGCGCGTACGCTGCGGGGGCGCGTTTTCAACTTCTTCGGATACCTGCTCTCGGTCTTTTGTGTCTACAAGATGATTATGAGCACGATTAACGTCGTGTTTCGGCGCAATCGCGAGAAGGACCCGATCACGAACGCGATTGAGAAGATCCTGTACATCTGGCCGTCGATCTCGTTATGGGTACGTTCTGTTTGCTTGCTTGTTCGTTGCGTGCTTGGTGCTTGTTTGTTTGCTTATTGCTTGTTTGTTTTTTGTCGACTTCTGGTTGATCTAATGTGTGCTCACCTTGTCATGTTTGCTATCCTGACTCTAAAGATCAACATCCGGTTCATCTCGGAGATGGCGTCGCTCGTGCTCGTGGGCATCCTCGTGTTTACGCAGACGCGCGGCTTCCTGCTCACGCTGCTCAAGATCTTCCGCGCCTGGTCGAGCATCGTGTCGTCCAACAGCGTCGTACTCTGGCTCGCGCACCTCATGGGCATGTACTTTGTCTCGTCCTTCGTGCTCATGCGCATGAACCTCAGCCCCATGCACCGGTTCGTATCCATATCCCATTCCTGTTCATTCAGCACCTTGGGCTCGTTATGAACAATGGTGCCATTGTGGCTGACCTAATTATTGGCTCTTATGTTGTTGTCCTGGTATAGAAAACGCATTGACGAAGTGCTGGGCGATATCGAGTTCAACGTGTTCCACCGGTACTTCGACATGATGTTCGTCGTGAGTGCCTCTTGCAGCGTCGGCGTGCTCGCGCTGCTCAAGTTCTCGAAAGCCTCGCGCACGACCAACGACTACGGCGCCCACGACAAGTTCCCATAACGATCTTTAGCCAACAGTGTTTAAGCCACCATCAGTTTTGATACGTACTTCATAGAGCTCAGTCCACCAAGCCAGCAAGACACACTCAACGGTATGGAACACCAGCAAACCAACCAGAGTCTTCTTGTCAAAGTGATGTTGTGTGTTGTTGCTATTATATAAATGATCATTGGGTTTGGTATTCGCATCATCTCTCTGTAACTATGCGAGTGGTGCGTGGGGCGTTTATTTACTTACTATTGCTGCCTCTCTCACTTCTTCGTGAGCCACGCGTGTTCTAATGCGTCGGCGGCCGTCGAGCGCTCCTCCGGGTTGCGCACGAGCAGCGTCTCAATGAACCGCTTGACGCCCTCCGACATGCTCGACCAGATGTCCTCCGAGAAAAACACCTTGCGCGTTCCATCAGCCGTGGGCAGGAACACCGGAGCACAGCCGCTCACGAGCACATACGTGACCACGCCCACGCTCCAGAGGTCCGCCTCCGTGCCGTAGCCCTTGCCGCTCATCACCTCCGGTGCCACGTAGTCGCGCGTGCCGCACTTGGTGTGCGCTCGCGCGAGTCGATTCCGCACGCCGCTCGACGACAGCGCGTTCGCGTCATTGTTGTGCAGGTTCGCGACCTCCGTGAGGCTCTCGTGGGGCGTGAGCATCACCGTGCCGTCCAGCTTCCGTGCAATACCAAAGTCCGAGAGCTTGATGTCGCTCACGTCCTCACCGTGGATCAGAATGTTCTCCGGTTTGATGTCGCGGTGCACGATGCACTGGTCGTGCAGGTACGCGACCGTGGCGACGAGCTTCTTGATGAGTTTCTGGGCAATCGCCTCACTCAGAGGCCCATTGCGGTCGATGTACTCGAAGAGCTCCTGCCGACAGAGTTCCAGCACGAGGTAGAGCTCGTCGTTGCTCTCGAAGAGCTCCACGAGCTGCGCGACGCCTTCGTGGCGCAAGCTGTACATGATCTCGAGCTCGCGTTTGAGAAACTTGATCTCCATCATCTGCCGCTTGTCGATGATCTTGACGGCAAACTTGTCCCCAGTTCGCAGTTGTGTGCACTCCTTCACGACCGAGTACTTGCCCGAGCCGAGCACCTTGCCAACGGTGTACTTGTCATGGAAATCGCACGACACGGGCACATTGTCGAGTAGCTGTGCGATCGAGAAGAGCTGCGGAGAGAGCTCATCAAAGCCCGTGCTGGCGTCCAGCTCGTCGAGCGAGAGCGACATGCGCGACGGCGGCGTGATCTTCTCGCGGATCGAAGGGAGGAACACCGGAGGCGCGCTGCTCATGTCTTCGTCGCCAAACACGAGCGACGGGCGCGCGCGGCTGCTGGCTAACGACGTGGACGAGTGGCTCATGGGCATCACTGGCGCGTGCTGATGCTGATGGTGCTGGCTGTGGTGAGTAGAGAATGAAGACGACGACGGTGGCATGCTGAATGGGTCGTCGAGCGCCGTCACGGCCGACGTGAACGAGTGGAACAAGTTGCCTTGCTCGGTCACCGGGTGAAAGCTCGTCGCCGCCTGGATAAACGGGTTCTCGCCCATCAGAAACGGGTTCGCATTCGCAGGAACTGCTGGCGAATGGACGTCCAGCGAGGAAAAGTCAAGCGAGAGGTTGTCGAGCATCATGGGCGGAGGCGGCGCCTGGCGCTGCTGTTCATTCTTCGGCGTCGACGACGCCGACGACGGCCCGCGCAGTACGCGGCGCACATTCGCAGTGTTGCGGCTCACAACGAACTGTTCCATGGCGTCCACGACCTGCTCGTCGCCGACAATGAGCAGGTCCTCGATCAGTGCCTTCTCGCGCGGGGACACGTCCATCTTCGCAAGCTCGGCGCCGTACCGGTGCACGCGCTCGACGTTCGAGGTGACCGAGCTCACGCGGCCTTTCCGCTTGAGGCTCGGCGAGCTGGTCGGCGAGCTGCCTGGTGATCGCGACGTGGTGATCGCAGGCGTGATGCAGCCCTGCTCCACGAGCGTGCGCAGCTCGTCGCAGGGCGCGTAGACGAGCGACTCGGCGTCCAGGAGCTCGCGCACGTCGCGGATGGGCATCTCGCGCGCAGTGCCGGTCTTCGGGTCCGTGCGCATGCCGAGCACCGACGCGGCCTTGACGAACGCCATGTAGCTGCTCAGATGGGTGGACGTGAGGTGAGGTTAGAGTAAGAATGCGCACAACAATACACGCAAGTATTGCATTGTTGATCTTGCTTGCATGTTGCTTGCTTGCGCAACAAGCGACACAACAAGCGACATAACAAGCGACACAGCAAGCAAGATCAACAATGCAATGCACAATGCACAAGAAGAGACACGTACGATTTGGAGAAGACGCGCTCGTGGAAGTGCTGGATGAGCTCGTGGACGCTCGTGATGGCGGGCGAGAGCTCGATCGCGACGCTGCCGCTGACGTTGCGCATGCGCACGTAGACAGTTCTTGTGGAGGAAGACGAGGCGGCGGAGGTAGTCGGGGAGGTCGCCATGACCTGGATCGAGAGCGGCGCGTCCAGTTGCAGCGACGTCATGAGCATCATCGGCTGGACGGGTGACGGCATTCACTCACGCAGGCGGCTTATAATAGAAATATGGATACCGTACGGAGAGGGGGGGGGCTTGCGTGGCTTGCTCGCTTGCAGGGACGGTACACAACAAGAGACAAGCAGGATCAAGAGCAAGAACGACTTGCGCTTGCTTACTTGCGCGGCTTGCTTGCTGGAGGTAAATGGATCGAACGCCCCGTGGTCGAAAGGGTTGCTTTTTGGGGTGTTCTTCGCCAAAGTCGAACTGGTAGAGAAGACGACCGACCGGGCGGGAAGCAAAGCGAGGGCGAGCGCCGTCTGGGTTTTTGGCTCGTCCGCCAACTCCACAACAACAAGCCCGAGCCACGACAGACACACAAACACAAGGGATCAAAACAGCAACGCGCAAATGACAAAAACAGGCGGCGCTTGCTTGCTGCCTCCCTGCACACGTCTGCGCAGAAACAACCGGAGAGGAGGAACACTGGGGCCCTGCTGGCTTTGGCGCACGTGAACGGCTGCTGCGGGAACAAGGCAAGAGCCAACTGGCAAACTAGCAAGCCAACATGCAAAAGAGCCCCTTGATAGGAGTGGGTGTGTGTTTGCATGTGCAGCTGGTCTGGGTTGAGGCGGGATGACATCCGCACTGGTGTTGCCTTTCGTACTGTTTCAATACAGACGAGAAGCTTTCGCCCCCCCTCGCAGGTGCTCACTTCGCTTAACGCAATCCCAGCTGGGATGGCGAACAGCTGCCGCCCTCGCTCTCCAGATTCCATTTTTGCGCCGCAAGCTTCTTCGCCTTGCTTGGCTGTGTTTTACAGGCATTGGGCTTGTGGAAAACAAGCAAGTCCGCACAAGCAAACATGCGAGTGCGAGCAAGCAAGTCCACACACACAACTAACATATGTGCGGGCCAGCAAATCCGCTAAAAGCAAGCGCAGTGCAAACCAAACAAGCACACTTTTCCATCAAACAAGATTGCTTCGTGCACAATTTCCGTAAACAGCTGCGGATGGCTTCACAGGCTCGTCCTCCGCACAAATGGATTCTGCGAAGCCAAGTTGTTGTGAGAATGGCGCTGAGAAAATGCATGTGCAACAAACAGATCGCAGCGAGATTCAACAACTGTGAACAGCATTTTCAATAAAACAAAGCAAAGAAACACTCGCTCACCAACAAAGCAAATGAACGCCCAGCAAGCAAAACAAGCACAACATGTGCACCAAAGCAAACAAGGTCGCGAAAGGCAAACAAGAAACAAGCAAGTGTAACGTCAAGCAAGCAGCAAAGCAAGAGCATCTCAGAAGAAGAATGGATCCACACTTGTTGGCCCTCGACTGTCGAAGGATGCGCGACATACCGTCCACCCCAGCTGCCTGAATCTGACGTTATAGTTTGCTTTTCTCGCTCACTTGTTTCAAAAGCAACTCACAAGAAAAGCAAGTGCTTGCTTGCCAACAAACAACTTGTTCCTCAATGTGCGTCTTGTTGTGCGAACGCAAGTGCATGAGCTTGTTTGGTTGGTTGCATTTAACCGGCTAAAGACACACAAACAACTAGTGTGTGCGAATTTTTAGGAGAAGTCATGGTCGCAAAGTAACCAGCTGGCGAATTCGTCCCATCGCTAGTGGAAAACTGTATCCATTTACAACGTTCAGAGCTGTGGCCATTAGTCACTTGATACACGCTGTGATAACGAGTGCGCCATTTCGATTATCAAACGCATTTGGGCACAGCGGCAGCTCGTGTGGGGCTAGATACAGTCTGCGAACCATAGAATAGCGTGGCTATTCATGACTGCTTTGCAAATGGGAAGCCTCGGTAGCGAACGGCCTTGCACCTTTAGACCGTGACGAGACTAGTAACAAGCGGACAGCCGCTCGCAATGGCAACATGCATGGATATGAAGAGATAGTTGGATATGTATGTGAGTTGTAATTGGCTCCTTGAAACACAGCTGTGAGTTTTCGAAGGGTTCCTATCATGAACAACCGCTTGTTATTTGCAGCCAATAGCAGTATAATTGAGCACGGGGAGCTGCAAAAACTGTGGCAGATTTGACTGCAGAGAATGGGACCCATACATGCACACACAGTGTACACTCGTACGCATACGCACATGATATATACACACACTTGGTTTCAAAAAGGAAGGATCATGCCGGCGAACCGGACTTGGTATGGTATCGATCATGCGATTCAGACCCTCAGGATATAGCATCAGCTCCTTCCACAGACAACGCCACACATGCATACAAAATGATAGATAGACACGCGATGACCACAGGCTCGTAGCCGCAGGTGCTGACCGATAGCAAACGATGTAGCGGGGTAAATAGAGACGGCACTTGTGTAGCTGCTGGTCTGTTTCGAGAATGAGAGAGACTGTGGGCTTTCGACTCTGTAAAGAAACCGCCGCCCCATCCACCATTCGTTTTGCATGCTGCATTGTATATCTCCGAATAAGTACGAATGTTTTAAACAGCACCTACCGTTCATGTACACAAGATAATAATGTCTTCAACAGTGGAACGCTTGCTGCAACTGACATGATAACCGCGCGGCAACAGCAGGGTCAAGAAGCATGGCGACAACCGCGACGACGGCGCTGGATCTGTGGCGGCTGAACGAGCGCAACGCGCTGGCGTTATGGCTGCGCAGCGGCTGCGACACCATCGACACACTGCTGCGTGGCGGCTTCCGTAGCGGCATCCTCACAGAGATCTGCGGCGAGGCGTCGGCCGGCAAGACGCAGCTCTGTCTGCAGCTGCTGCTGCAGAGCACGCTGCCCGTGCAGCTCGGCGGTCTGGGCGGTACGGCCTGCTACATCTGCACCGAGGGCATCGGCTCGATCAAGCGACTGCACGAGCTCGCGGGCGTGTATTCGCGCAAGTACGGATCCGTGGTGGCGTCGCTGTCGCGCAAGCGCAAGCGAGAGCGCCAGACGAGTACCGCGCTTACAGATAACGATAATGGTGATGGCGCGACGACGAGTGCGCAGATGTCAAACGCGTTTCTCGATGGGATTTTCATTGAGCAGCTGTATGAAGCAGACGACCTGATGGATCTGCTGGTGCGTGCAGTGTTCTCTGTGATGTCGTTGTGCTGATAGCGTGCTTACCGTTTGGCTCGTGGTTTCTCAGCAAAGCCGATTGCCGACGCTGCTAGAGGAGCAGAACACGAAACTCGTGGTGATTGACTCGATTGCCGCTGTGTTCCGACTCGAAGCAACCGCGTCCATCAAGGTGCGTGCTTATCTATTCGCATCCTTCGTGTTGCTGGCAGAAAATGGAAACAGACCATGGAATGATGCCAACAAGATGCCTGAACTTCACCAGCTCACTCGCATGAAATTTTCATCTTAACCTCACTGTCGCTCTTAACTCGCCACTCAGGAAGCGAGTCGGCGGTCGCGCATGATGTTCCACATGGCGAACTGCATGCGCATCCTAAGCGCGCAGTACAACGTCGTGTTTGTGATGTCGAACCAGGTCACAGGCAACTTTAACAGTGACGCGCAAGGCATCAATAGCAGCAGTAATAATGCCTTCAAGCCGGCGCTGGGGCTCTCTTGGTCCAACTGCATTAACCAGCGGTGAGTGAGTCTGCGTCATTGCATGCGTCGAGCTGTCAATCACTGTGACTGATGTGATGTCCATCACTCATCTATCATTGTTGGGCTGTAGCCTCATGATCACACGGAGACCAAGCGGGGCGCTGCGCCGCATGGAAGTCACGTTCTCGCCGTCGTGTCCGAACGCGAGCGCGTCCTTTGAGATCACGAGCGAAGGCGTCGCCAGCGTCGACGAGTGAGTTCCGGTTGGTGGAAATGACGGATGGATGGGTCGAGCTGGCCAGAAGATGGATGGATGAGGCCCAGCAGTACAGACACTCAGCACAACACTTCACGCAAGTCCCAGGTTTGCAACACGTCTCACGTTGCACGAAAATGTGAAATGAAAAGTAACAAGCACCACAAGTATTTCAGAATCCGCGACAGTTTCAGGACTGGGCGTAACAAGCGCAATTCGGTCCAATACACCACACCAAGCAGCAAGTCAGCCAGTCGTCCAAAGCAACCAGAGAGCAATGTGCCTCCTTCCCTGTTGCCCCATGAGTTGTTGGCAGAAAGAGCTCCTGGCTGAAACGGAGAAGGCGAATCGTTTTTGTGTTGTTTCTTTCTCGCTCGCGTCCGTTCAGGTTCGAGAGAGTGGGCAGCTGGACGGCTCGCTAGTCAGTTGTGGCCCAGAAAAAAAGATCGCTACCAAGTGCTCAGTTGTTGTGAAAGACCATGTGTCCTTTCGGGCTGGCTGGAGATCCGAAACGAAAGAAACGGAATTATCATTACAGATAGGTCGAGAATATTACTCATGCAGAAGTACAGTATGCAACACCATACCTTTTCTCAACTGCTGTCAAAAACAGTTCATAATTATGTCTGGAAAAAGTAGCAGACAAGTAGTGAATTTGGTCGCTCATTTTCAGTTGGCGATCCTTTTTCAGAGGTACACTCGTTGGAAATAATTGTGGTAAAATACACGCGTTACGTAAAAGTCAGCAGGCGAGCGAGGTTTCTTCTTTCTTTTTCTTGATCTGATGTGGCTCGACCGTTTCGCACTTGCTCGTTTCCTGCTTGTGGCCAGTAAGCAAACGAGCAGTCACGCCCTCTCTCTCTCTTGCTTGTTTGGCAAGTGCTTGTGCTTGCTTGTAGTATTTGCGCTTGCTTGTGTCTGTTCGTTTTCGCGTCCTGCTTGTTTGTTGCGGTGCTCACAAAGATATTTGCCGGCAACAACCGCGACCAACACTCTCCGCGTAAGTGTACCACACCATCGCGCGGCAGACAAAACACCCTCGAAAGGACACCAGAAACCGCAACAGCCAGCCAACCACACGAGCGAGCGAGCGGCCAACAACCAACCCACACACGCGCCCCTTCTCGCCCACAAGCAAGCCAACAAACAAACAACCCGCGCAAGTCCACAAGCAAAGCAAGCAAACACAAGGCGCTCGCTTCAACCCCCACACAAAGCAACAAAGCAACAAGCTCACACAAGCAAGCTCGTGTCTCAACCCACACAAGGAGACAAGCGCAACTTGCGCCGCACACAAGCAAGAACAAAACAAACACACACGCAAGCAAGTATGGTGGCCGGTAAGCAGCAGCAACACGCAAGCACCACAAGCGCCAGCAACAACAACAGCGCGTACGAGATCCGCAGCGGCATGTCCGTACAGGTACGCACCACCGTCATCCGTATATGTATGTATACCTATCTACACTCTCTTCATGTGTACTGAATTGCTGCTTTCTTGTACGCGTGTATGAACCTCTAGGACCTGAAGCAGCTCACGGCCCAGCGCGCGCATCGCCAGCGCATGGAGTACTGGGACCTGCACGCGTCCACCACCCGCAACCACTCGCCTCGCCCCACGACCCTCAACAGCGACGGAGCATTCGGCAGCCCCGGATCGTCGTCCACGTCGTCGTCGTCGTCGTCATTGAGCGACTCGCCACCGCGCCAGTACAGCAAGAACAACATATACGCGTACCCCAACAACTACGCCAACAGCAGCAGCTACTACCACCACCACAATAGCTACCACCACCACGTGCGCGGCAGTCCGTCGACGCTGTCGCCCAACGGTGGCGGTCAAGACAAGATGTTCGTCACGTGCGGCGGGCAGGTCGTGTCGTTCATGGAGGGCGTCGTGAACGCGCCGCAGTTTGAGTTTCTGCCCGAGATGCTCAACACGCTGTGAGAGAGTAAGAGTGACGGTGGTGATGGGATTCAAATCGGTCGACTGGAGACAGCGAAACGATTCCAATGCGATCGACTGAGTGCGAATGAGAGAATGCGTGAAGGAAGGACTGACGAAGCGAGAGAGAGAGTGAGAGTGAGAGAGTGAGAGAGAGCGCGACTTGGCAGCGCGAATGTATCATAGAAGCCCAAGACGACGAGCGAAAACAATAAATGGAGTCAAGCAAGCAGCAGAGCGTGAAGAAGAAAAGAGAGTGTGTACAGTAGCAGCATATCGAGTGCCTTGGTCTCGTGATGCGCAGATCGAGACGACTCGTCGTAAGTAGGTCATGCATGCGTGTGTGTGAGTAAATTTTTCTAAACAAGCGAATTCGTATCTGCTCCAGTTGGCCGGGCATTCATTTCAATGGGTTTCCAGGAAAAGCCCCCATGCACATCTTCACCCAACGACGCGCCCATAACCAATCGACGCGCATTCATGCCACTGAGAACGCGCTCGACCAGTCACTTCAACTTCAACGTGGGAGACACGAGTGAATGATGACCAGTCCTTTCACGAAGAGCTCACTTTCGAGCAGCGCTCGCAAGGAATCGCGCGAATGCGTCCTAATGCACAGCGCCATGCGCAGAAACGCCCTGGAAAAAGCTACATGGTGCACCATGAGGCCGTTAGCGTCATGTGTGGAGAAGAAGCGCTGTGCAAAGCACTTCATATCGCGTTCCTCTGTGTCCTGGAGCAATTGATCCCGCCGTCCGTACGCCCAATTCCATTCTCTCAGCCATGGTCTCCTCCTCGCGTCGCTCGACTGGTGCAATGCTGAGCGCTCTTCGCGTGCTCCTGCTCCTACTGGTGCTGCAGATGGCTTCGATATCAGCTGCAGCGGTGGCTTCCAAGGCCACGGCATCCGAGAACGTACCGCTGCGCGTGGTTGCCTTGGGCCTGTTCAAGGCTCTGCCATCTACCAAGAGCATGACGGCGCTTGCTCAACGCCCAGCAGCCATCAAGAACGACGATGACAATGATGATAATGATAACGATGCGACTGCTGAGTTGCCGCTGGTCTCGGCGCGCAGCATCGTGCTCGGCAACAACATCACGATCTCGAAGAGCCGCATCGTGCTATCGCGCCTCGACCAGCTCTTCTTGCTTCGGAAGCTGCTCGATACGATCGACCTCGCACCCAAGTTGGCCTCGTCCACTGGCAAGTTGAGCATCGTGGGCGGCGGTGCTGGCACTGGTGGTGGAGCTACTGGCAACACGGAGCTGCTGGAGGAAGGAGCACCGGCTGCCTCGTTTGCCGAAGGTTTCCTCTTTGAGCTGGAGGGAGCCAAGTTGAAAGCTGCGGACGTTGATGATGACTTGATGGCGGTAGTGGACGTCGCGGGCTCGACGCTCGGCTTTGGCTGGCGCTACCCGCTCTCGTACTGGAACCAGCTCCGTGATGATACCAAGCCCAAATGCGCGTTTGGCAAGAGCTTTGGTCGCTTCTACTACTGCTAAGTGAGAAGCTACGGCCTCCAGGCCATAGCTCACAGGCTGAGGGTGGTGGCGACGCTGCCTGCAGTCTAAGAACAACAACAGAACGATGTTTTTGAGTGCGAAAGCTAGATTGTGTGTCCCATTGCTGTGCCTTGGAACCCTCTCGATAGCTCATTAAGGCAGCTGATATCTTGCTTGAGGCCTCTAGGTCTACCGCGTGTACGGGTGCACGATGACTGACGGGTGCGCCTGCCGCGCATTGCGCTTCTCTGGGATCGTCGGCGGGCAGTAACTCACCACGCCGCCGTTCACGACGTCGTACGGGCGGCCGCCGTCGCACTGGTTGCGAAGGTGCTGAGCTCTAAGTGTTTATCACGAGAACCCAGACAAAGTGTGGTCAGTTTCTATGAGCACAGAATGAGCCCAGGGCTGCTGAAAGCGTGAAGGTACCGTTGTGGGTTCCACTCGACGGGCGTCTCGTTGAAGATGCGGTCGTGGTGGTGCAGTCGCGGGTTCATCTCGTTGTTCTTGCTCGTAAAGTCCCGGTATTTGCGCTGGTCCTTCAGCGCCATGTCGTGACTGAGCAGATCGGGTTTGTAGGGCTCGCCGCGCACTCTCGCAGGGTTCTGGTTGCCCAACTGACTGCCAGCGGTTCCCATCACGTGGTTCGTCGAATGTCGCGCTTGACTGTGAATTTGTATTGCAAAGATGCCTCAGTTAGGAAATTGGTTGAGCTAGGATCTCTCCGAAGACAGCAAGGCTCACATGATTTGGTGCAGGCGCCGGTCGTTGTTCTCGGCTTTCTGGATCGCACGGCGCGCGTGGTGGTAGTCGGTCTCAAAGTGCAGTCGCTCGCGCCGCTGCTCTGGGGTCATGAGCCCTTCGTGCAGCAGCACTGAGGCTGGCACGCGTCGGTGCTCAATCTCGGCTGCGTGCGCGAACGTGTCCTTCTTGCTCAGTACTGGGGCAGTCTGAGTTTGAATGGTTAACCAAGTTGGATAGGAACATGTGAGCTCCTTGGTGACTGATCAGGGCTATACATGTGTGTATCTTGCAGTATTTGAGACGTACAAGGTTGTCATGAAGGCTTGGATCTTGAGGCCTGGCAACCAACAATGTGAGGACCTAATCGATTGGCTCATTGTTGATGCACTCTATATGAGTACGTACCGAACTTTGACGTCTGTGACCTGCAGTCCGCTGGGGAACACCGCCGCGTCCTTGAGATTCACTGCTCGCAGATCCTTCGCGAGCAACACATTTGCGGGCTCGCTGAGCTTCTCGAACGGCCTCACATCGCAGCGCTCGCCGTTCCACGACTTGACGAGCGTCTGATCCTTCACAAGCGCTGCGTGGACCTCTCGAGACGCATTGGCTGGCGTGGGCGAGTCGATCAGCTTCCGCAGCCTGTCTGGGTTCATCGCGACCTTGCGAGGCTGCTTGGCGCCACCATCACACTCAACCATCTCTCGTCACTGGCGCCTTGTAGACAGGGGCTGCTCGAGAGCTCTCGCTAGGCCTTCCGGGAGGAATAGCCTGATGGCTCACATGCTGCTTCTTGCTCTTGAAGGTGCTTGGAGCTCGGAGCTAAGAATACTGATCCTGAACGGTGTCCTTATTCTCACAGTCCCCAATATAGAAGGCATGATCCTCAAGAGCTCCGTGGGTGATGAGGAACGTGACCACATGCGTGTGCGATGGATGGTGTCGTCTCGCTCTCCTCTTGCGTTACCAATCCAGATTGTTTGGCGCATCAGAGTACGCTTGTGCCGTTTACAGTTTTGGCATTGATGTCTGCACCATGATCCAGCACGTCCGTGTTGCCGTAGAACGCCACAACGTGCATAAATGCTATCTTGTTCTGCACAGGATCGGATGAATCCTCGATGGCTTCGTCGACTGGCGCGCCATGAGCGATCAGCATCTTCACAATCTTTGGGCGAACGGTAGCCGCTGCATACGTGAGCGCAGCGACCCCCATGGAGGTACGCGCCTGGAGGTCCGCATGCTGCTTCTCAAGCAAGTATTCGACAATCTCGACGCTCCCAACCGCAGCGGCAGCGTGGAGCACCGTCGTGTCCTTCGTGGCTAGCATGTTGTTACTCGTACCATTCTCACACAGCAAGCTGACAATATCCAGACGACCACCTTCGAGCGCGCTGGTACGTCGTCTCTCACACACGCGTCGTGCAGCGGGGTACCAGCCGTCGCGCGTGGTGTTCGGGCTCGCGCCGCAGTAAAGCAGCAGCCGAACGATCTCCACGTGGCCCTAGCGAGCGGCACAGTGCAACGCAGTGTAGCCGCTCGTGCTCATGTCGTCGGTTCGCTGGATGACAGCGCGCTGTGTTAACAGGAACGCGGCGATTGCAGTGTGGCCATGAAAGCAGTTTCAGTTTTAATGGTGAGGTATATTAGGTTACGGGATCAGTAGTCACTGAGTGAACTCTAATAGCAGTAAATACGTCAGTGGGTGTTCTGAGTGCTATACGGAGCCCTGCAGGTCCCCGATGCGGCGAGCGAACCAGTGGGTGGTGTCCCCGCCTAGACGACGGGTGACCGCGTCGAGTTCCGATCGCATGGAGGATGAGGCGCGCACTTGGACGGATGCATGAGCGTCCATGGCGACATTTGCCGCAGTCCGCTATCTTGTTGAGTGCCCGGAGATGGTGGTCCAACTTCGCACACCAATTACCGTGGCGTCTCGTCGAGCGCAGCCATAGAGGCGTTGGAGGTGCGCTGCCTTGGGCGTCTTGTGGTTCTTGAGCTGGTGGAGGATCAGTTGGCTGTCCCCGATCACGTGCAGCGGTGGCGCCTTGATCACAAGAGCATATCGTAGGCCATGTACCAGCCCCCTGGTATTCGGCAATGTTGGTGGTGGTGGTCTTGGACCCAAGAGCCATATAGACTAGCCATACTATCTCCACCGCGTGGTATTCTCTGTTGATTTGAACCAAGACGGAGCCAGACGCCCCGGGGCCTGGATTACCTCGAGATCCGCCATCAAAGAAGCGGACGTACTCACAGGAGGAGTGAAGCGCCGGAGGGATCTCCACCAGCGTGTCGACCTTCAGCAACCGCACTAGGAGCCAAGAGAGCGGTCTCTCCGCATTCTGCGTGGCCGGATCATCAGAGAAGCCGAACGCATACTGCAGCGTCGCGAACTCGGCGGTGATTCTCGCGAGCAGGATCGCCCGTTGGGTTCCTCTGGACGTTGATTCTCCGTAAAGCAGACGCACTCGCCAGGGCCGCTACGAGCATTCCCCCATAGCAGTTGAGCCATCCCGTGGAGCGAGTCAAGTTATGAGTCTCGGTCCGTGTCGTTTGCAACGCCCAGAAGCAGTTGCTGCACTGAGCTCGGGGGCCTGGCAGGAGAATATGTGATGCGCAAGATCGGACAGCGGCATCCCGATGGCTGCTGTCCACGGCCACAGCACCGCCTCCCAGGCCCACCGAACTTTCACGCACTCCCAGTGAATGTGAGTTGCAGACGTGATGTCAGCCCCTAAGCACCCGTCGTGGATGCACTGGTCCGTTTCGTGTGAGTCGGACCAGAGGTGGATCTTGAGCAGATTGAGTTTGTACATCACCTGCCTCTCCATGGCTGAGGCGCCGGCTAACATGTGCATGTCTTTCCAGCTGATCTCGTCCATCGCGGCCGTGATGATCGTGTCCTTGCCGGCCCAACTCTCACTTCAAGTCTCAACTACCGCAACCCCAATCGTCGTCCGTGCCCGGGTCGCCGCTCTTCTGTACAGAGTCCGTCGTGGATGCCACATCGAGGTTCCTGCCCACCGCTGTACCAGACGGGTGAAAGTTGGATGAGCGTGGAAAGCCACCTGCTCTCCCGCCGTACTGGTGGCTGCCTCCTTCTCACAGTTCGCCATTGTCGTCACCGCCGCGCGCGACCACTGTGCGGCCCCGTTGTGGTGGACGTGATGCCCGTCCTCCTCAGTAACGAGGTCCCAGTGATGGTCATGGCCGAGTTGCTCGCTGAGGAGTGGCAGACTCAGGCCGTTCGGCGGGCGCAGCACGATCCCAGGGTACGTCACGAGGACGGTGTGGCAGAGCCGACGGTGGCCATTAAAGCGGGCAAAGTGCAGTGCAGCGGACTGACTCTCGTTCATCAGGCCCACGTCCGTCCCTAGCGTGACGAGGAGCTCCACAACAACGAGATGACCCATTTGAGGAGCTACGATCAGTAGAGATGAATTGGCGACGTCGAGCTCGTCCACGCTGTAGCTCGTGGACTCGAGGAACGAGCTACTGTACGCGTAGCGGGGCTACAGTGGCCATGCGCTTGTCGCTTTCTTTTCGAGCGATGACGGCGCCAGCAGGTTCAGGCTCTCGGTCGCGCGCGTCCTCTGGCATCTTGTGTTGTGTGCATGTGGATACATATTGAAGATTCACGATGGGAAGGCAAAATGGGTTGATTTTGTGGAAGTGGATACATATTTGAGCTTTTGGCGGGAAAGCACGTGTGCTGATTGGCTGGTTTCGTTTTCTCTGTAATTGCATGAAACTATATGTTTGCATAACCGGTATGCAGATCAAATTTGTATTCTGTATTTGCACAAACCAGGAGTTTGCATATTTACTCATCATGCAAAATAGAAGGCTCAGCGAGTGTGTCGACATCATTTTGGGCTAAACGAAACTGAGCTCACTCGAGTGAGCAGACAACACGGTCAGCTCTCGTTAACACCAGTTGATGCGAGGCTTGGCATCTTATGGAGCACCATAGCGAGAGCACCAACAAGCTAGTAAGTAGTTCAGAATTTTTTTCAGAATCGGTTTCAATAGGAAACCCAAAGTTGCACTAACTCACTCACTTCAAAAGGCTCATCGCTAGGTACGCATACGACCAGGTACCAGAAACTGACTTTAAAGCTTACTCATGATCCGAATGGAACCAACACGTACGAAACATCAAGCGGACGGTTGGCTCGCGGTTGCGCCAGTACTCTGATACTGCCCAAGTGGTTTCGGTGGAGCTTTTTGGATCTTGAAGGCACTCCCAGTTGCCCGGAAAAAGAGTGCTGGAGTGATGCAGAAGATCCTGAAGCCCGAACTCCCACATGTGCATTCACATGAATACGTTGGTAGGTAGGTAGGTACAGTACAGTCCCGCAACTCAGGGCAAGTTCGGTGCCACTGCCACTCATTTGGGGCAATCCGCTTGTCCATTTCATCCGCACCTTGCGACCAACGGCACACCGCACACGACCCAAAGATCGAACGAAAAGCTTGCTGCAGGTGAACGTGAGCAAAGGTGATGGCGTTGGCCACCTGATCTCGAGGTCAGGCGAGTAAATCCCAAATCAGACGATGAAGAGCCATCCCTCTGGCACAGGAGATGGATGCAAGAGTTGCCTTGGTTCGAAATCGACCTGACTACTATATGACGTCTAAAAGACCAATCAGAAAGACCGATAGATTCCGTCAACACAACACACAAACGAACTTAACTGCCAAAGAATCTGTGACACGGGTTCCGAAAGTTCCCATACAAAGATCAAGATAAAAAATTGACAGAAAGGACAGTGGGCGCGACGTGACGACAATACATCCTTTCGTCACCAACTTTGCCAATTCTGTAAGTACGCCCTCCCTCAACTCAAAGAGTGCAAATGAACGGCAACTATGAGCTTTCTGGCCAGCTGGGCACGCGCCTGCTTGACGGTTGCTGACATATGGCCTGGCGACTTTGGCTGAACTCGAACTGTCTCGCGAGCTGCTTCTCTGTCTGGTTGACAGTGCGAGCCATCTGCTGTTGTGTGAGAGAGAGTGAGTATGCAGTCAGCCAAGTGCGCACTTAACCGTCTCGTCCTCCGCTGCCCTCGCTTGCTCATCCACACAGGCCACCCACCCAACCCATCTGGATCATGGGCTCTCCACATCCGCAAGCCACAATCCGTCCGCAGTCCGCAAAATACCCCCGGTCGGTCGCACGCGCGAGAAAGCCGCTTATCTCAGTACAACCGCATATCCACACAAGACCGACTCAATGGTGCAGCTCTCCGGCGGCCTCTCGCTCGCGCGCGAGTACGCGCACTACGCGCTCTGGAGCTCGGCGCTCTACGTACCGCTCTTCGCGTACCCGCTCTACTCGCGCTGGCTCAACATCTTCCGCAACGCCGAGCTGCTCGGCGTCTCGAGCGTCGTCAAGGGCAGCGTCTTCGGCTTCTTCCAGGACCTCGCGATCTGCTTCCAGACGCTGCTCATCGTGCGCCTCGCGCTCTTTGTCAAGCGCGCGCTCGACCGTTTCCGGGACCAGCACAGCTCCAGCACAAGAGCCAGCGGCCAGTACCTGATCGTGGCTATGCAGGAGGCCGAGCGCGAGCGTGAGACGTCATTGCTCGTCGTCGTCGTCCGCGCGCTGCTGCTCTTTCTCGGCCGCGTCTTCGTCTTCAGTATGTTCGTGCTCGCATTCCTCTGGGCGTCGCTGGCCGTGCTCGCCGACTTCTGCCTACTCATCACGTTCCACCCACGGCTGAACCGCGGCTTCGTCGAGATGTACGTCATGTTCGCAGACCAGTTCATGGCGTCCGTGTTCAACCCCGAGGTGCTCACGCCCGCGGTCGTGCTCGGGCTCGTGTCCTACGTGCTCTCGCTCGCCATGTGGACGTTCGGCTTCGTCCAGGACAAGATCACGCTACCCGAGTTTGACCTGCTCTCCTGCTTCCGGCGCCACCCAGGATCCAGATCCAGCGCGGCCGCGTCTTCTTCGCCCTCCTCCTCAATCCCATCGGCCCCACAGGCTCGGTCGCCGTCCGAGCCGCAACAACGCAAGAGCGAGCAGGCCGCGAACTTGTCCCCGATGACCTGGGTCTTCAGCGTGCTCTCGTCGCTGACGTTCCGGTACCTCTTCCTGAGCCTGACCGTCTACATGACCGCGCTCCAGACGACGATCGCGTTCGACGGCAACGGCAACGACATCTACCTACTCTCGAATGCCATGTTCTCGCTCCAGATGGAAAACTACCTGCGACCGCCGGACTCGGCCAACACGCTCGCGCTGCTGCTCTCCGAGGACGAGCACTTTGCGAGCATCCACGAGGCCGTGGGCCCGAACGAGGAATTCCAGGTCGAGAACAGTACGCTCGCCAGCTTCCCGTACTGGCGCAAGACGGTCGCGTTCCGTGGTGAGAAGCACTTCGACATCGTTCCGCTCAACGACACGACAGCAACCGGCGCGTTCAACCCGGACATTCTGTTTATCAACCTCGAGTCCTGGCGCGCCAACTACATGGGCTGCATCGGCGGCGCGGCGCTCAAGGCTCAGTTCAACCAGACACCCACGCCGTTCTTTGACGAGATCAGCAAGTCGGGTGTGCTCTTCCGCAACCACTACACGCCGTCGCTGCAGACGTCACGCACGCTCATGACGACGCTCTACGGCATCATGCCGTTCTTCTCAGACGGCTCGGCCGTGCGCGACATCAAGACGACCAAGCTGCGGCTGCGCGGCATCCAGAACCTGCTCAAAGACCTGCGCGGGTACGTCACGGGCTTCTGGTCGGCCGTGAGCTTCACGTGGGAGGACTGGGCCGGGTTCTTCGGGACGCACGGCTTCGACCTGCGCGTGGACCAGGACGGCGTCATGGAGTACCTGACCAAGGAGCAAAAGGCGAGCTACGGTGACGACTACCGCTTCTCTTGGGGCCGTCACGACCCGGTCTCCTTTGACGCGCTCGAGAACTTTCTTGAGACCCACAAGTCGAAGCAGGGCACGGACCGCAAGCCGCTCTTCCTGGACATCTACACGATCACGAGCCACGACCCATGGGTCGTGCCGGCGGACTTTGTGCCCGACAACATCACGGCGCTCTTCACCAAGCACAACGTCAAGTACCTCACGGCCATGAACATGGCGGACCGCGCGCTTGGCAAGTTCATCGGAAACCTGCGCGCCAAGGGGCTTATGAAGAACACGATCCTGATCATCGAGGGCGACCACGGCTACGGCCGCATGGAGCACAACGGCAACATGGACATCATCTCGTCGCACGTGTACGAGGAGGCGTCGCACATCCCGCTCATGATCCTCGCCGACGACTTCATTCCGGCGCACGAGAAGGGCACGATCGTGGACGACATCACGTCGCAGACCGACATCCTCGCGACGATCGCCGACATGGTGCGTCTCGAGAACTTTATGCAGCACGGCATTGGCCACTCGCTGCTGCGCAAGGAGGAGGGGCGCGCCGTGGTGCTCGAGAACCCGTTCACGCGCGGTACCAAGGGCGTGCGCGTGGGTGAGCTCAAGTACGCGTTCTACGGCTCGGGCGAGTACGAGATCTTCAACATCACGAGCGACCCGGGCGAGTTCGCGCCCATCGAGAAGGGCAAGACCAAGTGGATCAAGGGCAGCGGTGATAGCAAGTGGGTCAAGAGCGACACGCGCCGCACGCTGCTGGACTTCGCCGATACGATCGTCGACACGTCCACGTTCATGTACAAGAACAACGGCTTTATGCCCTAGAGACCATCGAGAGTGACACCACCGAGGCTGAGCAGATGAGAGCTGAGGCGACAATAGAAAAGAGTTAGTGAATAGAGAGAGAGAAACACTCGAGAGGCGAAAGTGAAAATGTACTGTATCGACTGCGAAAGTTCACCCGAGTGAGTGTCTTGTTACCACGCTTTCTGCAGAGAGAGGCTCGAAGGGGCGATGAGCTTTCGTCGTCTATTGTCCAAGCCGTTGAACTTCGACTGCACATCTGGACTCGTCAGTGAACCTGTAACGTCTCGCTTCATCACATTTCATTGCTCCCTCACAGCACTTCTGCTACAGTGTTGAATCGGTCGCGTCGGGCTTCTTGTAGACCATGTGGTCGAGCAGACTCGCAAACTGCGCATTGATCGTGTCAGCGTCAAACACCTCGGGGTCGTGCATTGCGCTCATTTTGGCGCTGACCCGGTTCGTGTCGGGAAACAGGATGTTTGGGAGCGCATTCCGGCGGTTAGTCACGAATCGCGGCTGCATGGGCGGCGCGGGCTCTACGCGGATGTAGTCGCTACCTTCCCAGGGTGTCAGGATCCCGTCGCTCTCGGCCGCAGCTTCGTAGATCTGTCGCATGAGGTGCCAGTATCGAGCCCACACGAGCGACTCGGACACAGCATACGGGCTCCGAACCACAAGACCGTCTTGCTCTCGTTGCTGCGCTTGCTCTTGACTAACCATGGCAAAGTCGTGCCGCATCCGCTGGAAGCCAATGTAGCCATCGAGGATGCACTTGAGACAGCCACATCCTGCGCCTTCACACACTCGCAGGAAATGGTTCGAAAGCAGGTCGCGCGAGAGCGCTTCGAGTGTGCCGAGGAAGAAACAGCGGATGTTGCGCCACGTCTTGTCGAGGTCCGAGATGTCGTTCACAATGTTGCGCAGGTCGCCGTCTTCGTTCCACACGACGCGGTCGAGCTCGTACTCCTTAGCGACCTGAAGAAAGACTTCCGTGTTGATTTGGTCGCACTCGGTGCGCCGCAGCGTCTCGCTGTACATGAGCAAGATGTCACCCAAGTCACGCGCGTGGTCGATCGAGAGTACGATCTGTGAGAACTCGGCCGACGTGAGCTGCCCGTCTCCATTCATGTCACCTGCACGGAATGCGTCCAGCAAGTGGTTGTCGCGTCGTAGCTGCTCGTCGCGCCACTCGTAAGCGACGAGCTGGAGCAAGTGGTCCACGTTGATCACCAGCTCCGACGGAGTCTGCGTCGATGATGATGGACCTTGATTGCTAGCGACGCTGTTGCTGGGATCCGACGAGACTATCGACGACGTTGAACCCATCGCAGCGATGGCAACTAGGCGATCGCAGAAGGCCACGACCGAGTTCTTCCGCATCGCACGGAAGCACAGCTGCGCCGCCTCTTGCGCCTTGTCAACGCCAATCGTCCAGTTCTCTCTGTCGGGCACCACGATGCGAGGTACAAACCCTCCTCGCAGTCTCTTTGAAGGCGCTTGCTGCTGGCCTTTCGTAATTGCGCTTCCTGTGACATTGACGTCGTCACAGACGATACACTCGAGGAACTCGAGGTAGTTTGCGAGCTCGGTCTTGGGTATTTCTTCAAAGCAGTAGCGCGCAAAGTACTCGACGCGCAAATGCTGTGTGCGGTATATCTCAATCGCGCACGAGAACGCCAGCAGGTGCATGTCGGCAATCCCGGGGAGTCCATAGCTGTGGAGAAACTGCTGGTAGACAATCTGCGCTAGCGAGAGCTCGCGGCCGCGCATCGGCGCGTAGGGAAGATTTGTTTTGCGCCTGCCAGCAGTGAGCATCTCCCCATAGGCGTCTGCGATGATCTTGAGCACGACCGAGAGTGACTTTTTCGCAAACTGGACGAGTTGATCCGTGTTCATGCGCCAGGAGGTGACCAACCCACCGATCGAACGAGGCACGGCAGCGCTGTTAATCTTCTGGTATTTGCTCTCCTTTTTGCGAGGCGATGCGCCACCAGCCACTTTCCCCAAGAGTGTGCTTAGCGTCAACGGCGCCAGTTTGTTTGGAAGCACGGAGCTTCTCGTCAGAGCGCTGTTCGTACTGATCGCAAGCGGTGCTGGTGGCTCAATCGGAGCTGCTGGCACCACTTCGCTGGGATCAAACGTCGTCTGGCAGCCAACGTCAACGGATCCAATCTTCACGTATTCCTGCCACTCCATGGGTTCTGCAACCGCAATGACTGCACTAAGCTTCCGCTTTATTTCTCTCGTGAGAGCATGGGCATGCTTGTCGATATTTTCAGCCGGTGCTGCTTGTGGTAGCGGTGAAGCATTCTCGTCGACGAGGAGCGCATTTCGGAGAATCTGCAACACGCGCTTCTCTGGTTTACACACCAAGAGCGTCTGGAAGGCGCTCAGTATCTCGAGATTTGCAGTTGGCAGCACTGGCTGTGGTGGAGGTGGAGCCGGAGGCTCTTTCTTGAGCTCTGGGATTGGGGACGTGGCTCGATCGACTCGAGGATTTTCCTCATGTGGTTGCGGCGGAGCGAGCTTCAGTAGCAGCTTTGCTTTGTCTGCAGCTGGTAACTGGCCAAGAGGCTGGTTGATGCTCTTCTCTATTGTCACAATCGACACTTTCGCTTGTGCACCACCTTGAGAAGGAAACTTGCCGTCGAGAAACGGTTGAAGCACTTGTCGCAACATCGCCATGCGTGCCGAGTACTCCTTGTCGTTCGTGATCGCTTCGAGCAGGCACTCCATCCAGAGCATCTTGAGTTCCATCTTCATCTTCGAAATGTGTGCTTTCGGGTCATCCAGGCTTGCTACTTGTGGCATCGGCTGTGGTGCTGCCATCACCACGGTTTTCTTGGACGCTTCTAGCTTAAGACTCTGAATCTTTTTTTTCAGTGCCTCGGTGGGGTACTTGGCGTTCATCTTGTCGAGCCAGCTCTCGCGCTCTTCCCGTGATAGCATGGCAAAGAGCTTCTTCAAGAGCTTGATCCGAGTCTCGTGCACGTTCGCAGTAACATTGTCCATTCCGTTATTGTTACTGTCACTCGATCTCGCTGTCATCGAGCCAGCGACAAAAAGAGAGGTGTTGTGCTCAGCTTCCATTTCGTCCACAATGCGGAGCACTTGAGACCATCGACCGTCGAGGAGGAAGTTCTCGAGGCAATAGTCGATTAGCACAGCGCGCTCCTTTTCTTCCAGTGATGGCAGCAGCACGGTCGCGATAATGGAGAGCACCTGCGCGCTTGACAACCGATGATGATGTAGGAAGTTCCAGATCATGAGCTGAAAGCTCTCGATCGATGGCTTGACTGATCGTTGCCTTGCACCGCCAGCATCGCCCTCGTCCTCGTCTTCGTTATCTTCGTCGTCATCAAACTCTTGGCCGTCACAGTTCGACATCGCAGAACTTCGTCGAGTTCGTCGCCGCCGCTTCCGCTCGAGAACGTTCTTCTCATACTCCTTCGATAGCAAGAGGTACTGCTCTTCATTAAGGTATGCCGCCAGGTCGCAGAGGAAGAAATACTCGATCTCCGCACCAAGGATCTTCTTAAAAAACACCTGCTTCGTGAGACTCGTTGGGTCTCCTTGAGCGCCACAGGATACCAGGTAGAAGCGGAAGAGCATCTCGCCAGCATTCGGTAGTTGCTCAACGATACACTGAAGGTGGTCGCTGCTCTCCATGACGCTGAGGTGGTGCAGAAACAGCGCTTTGCCGTGCGCATCGAAGCGCTTAAAGATGTCTTTGAACGAGTCGACGTCGAGGAACTCCAAGATCGAGCAAAGAATCATCTCTTTTCCACTCGCACTGAACGACGCCGCGCTGTGTGCAATCGCGCGGCAGATCTGCGCGCTCGATGCGAGCGGAATGAAGAACGGGTATGCGTCGTCCTCGTCTTCCAGGATGCTTTTCTGGACGTGGAGTTGTAGTCTTTTCTGCTCGGCGTGTTGTTTCTTCATGCAAGAAAAGAGCTCGTCGAACTTCGTCTTGTTGCTGTTGCTGACTGCACACGCCGCGAGCTGTGCCAACCCGAGCTCAAGTTGCTGGATCGGAACTTGGATGAAGAACCGTATTACCTCGTCCTCCGTCAAAGAGCGAAGCACTCTCGCGTCGTTGATGCACCGATTCGCAAACAATTGCTTCTCCAGCTCGCTTGCTCTCGCAAAGTACGTCTTCCGATCGAAGAAACCTTGCACCAGTGTGGCCATCGACTGCTGGGAGCTTATTGTTGCTGCTGTTGGAACTAACGAAGACGCGGCTTCTGATGAATCCATGCTCTCGTCGTGCGGTAAAGGGCAATAAATCGCGCTGTGAATGCCCACAGCCAGTTTCTCCAGCAGACTCGTGTAGCATCCGACGATACCGGGCATCTTTACGAGACTCGCAAAGCACGCTGCAACCTCAACTGCATTCGGGCGTCCCATGATCGTCACATACGCATCCCGGATCTCGTCGAGCTTCGTCTCTGTGAACACGGCGAACGACGCAAACTGTTGCTTCTCGTTCTCGTAAGTCGCGATCCAGCGCTTGATCTTGTCATCTGACGAGAGCGACGCGTGGAATCGCTGCAAACGCGCGATTTCCTCTTCGTCGTCCTCTTCATTGACGTCGTCTTGGGAGTCTGGAGAGCCATTGTGCTGTCCCTGCACATGAGCCTTGGCATTGGCTCGTGAAGGAGAAGCTCCGCCAAGCGCTCCAGTGGTTGCTGGACGAGGGGTGAGCTGCTGGTTTTGATCGCCACCCTCAAGCGGACTCAGTCGCTGACGGACGTATTTCTTTCGTCGGAACGACTGTGTATTTCATTCAATTGCAATGTCAGCTTCCCAGTACACACGCACACAGTAGCATAGAGAGTTGGTGCTGCTCTTACCTTGATAGAGAAGATTGGTCCACCACCAAGTTCAGGCGCACCGTCGTCGTCGCCACCACTCGACTTCCCAGTATCAACGCCGCGGCTGGTACCTCTTCGACTCGATGGCGCTGCCGGCGCGGTCGCTGCTGCTGTTGTCGCCGTGGGCATCGACAGAGCCGACACTTTCTCGTTCTGAGCCGCCGCCGCCGAGCTTCCTGCTGGCATCATGACGCACGCGTGGTCCTTATGCGTTCTTGCGTCTGCTGTTGTTCATCATCATGTCGTCGCGCTGACAGAGTTGGCTCGCAGCTGTGGGCTTGTGACGACGCACCTTCCGCTCAAGCTGATCAATGGGAGTGAAACGATTCGATCGTGTGTTGCGACCTTTCAGCCATGCACGCACTGCGTACCTCATACAGGCGCATTCGTCATCTACACCACGTCACACACTAGCACATGGAGCCCCGGAGAAGACGTCAGTGCGCGTCATGGAGCCACGAGTGGTCTGCACGCGGGCGTCCTCATTTCCGCGAGCTTGGTCGCCTTCCAGTTCGAGTGACGATGTTTGAGAAAACTATGCATACTTGCAGAATATGCAATTTCAGGGACGATTTTGTTATTGGTTTATCCGAAAATTAAAGTGCGACCAAAGAAGAAAGATGCGAGAAGAGAGAACATTTCCAAATCCCAAGGGACCTCTTCACAAAAGACATCCACAATACCGCAACACAGCATCTCCAGCGGCCAATGCGCCTCGTGGCTTTGTGTGCCGCGTGCTCGGCGCCTTCGGCCTGCACTTCGAGGAGGACGTTATCGAGTCCACGACGCAGGCACGAGGACTCGCAAACGTAGAAATGCCAAAACAATATTTTTATGTGCCCTGCATGAACGTCTTGGTGTGCTGGCGACAGATGTCTTCGTAGCTGAGTGG
>JAASGT010000227.1:0-36830 GCA_023334315.1 Globisporangium alternatum | reverse complement strand
CTCGACGTGGGAGTAGATGCTGACCAGACGATCGGCGATGCTGTTCCACATTGCCTTGAACTCGTGAACTTGCAGACCGTACGCGAGCACAGTTTGAAGTGTTGACGGAATCAGCGATGCTGAAAGACTTGCACTGTCTTGTAGCGCTGAGTACCCAAGCTCACCGAGCGTTGCGATCATTGTTAGGTCACCCAAACGTGCCGCAGCTGTGAACGGCGTCTCTCCGCTTGAAGAACGAACGTGGACGGATGCACCAGCGTCGACTAGTCTCTTCGCTACAGCAAACTGCCCTGCTCGGATGGCAGCGAGCAATGCTGTTTCTCCTGATACACTTGACGAATCCAGAGCAGCAGAATTGTGAAGTAAAGTCTCGACGACGTGGAGGTGGCCGTTTACACTTGCATGAAGAAGCGCCGTGGCTCCGTTTCTCGAGATCTTGTTCACGTTTGCACCATACTTGACGAGTAGACCAACCACGTCGATATTGCCTAGGAGACAAGATAGCATCAGCGCAGTATCGCCGTTTGAGCATGCAAGATCCACGCTCGCGTCGTGCTTCAGCAGCACCTCGACAACGTCAACATAACCTCCTTGAGACGCCATCATCAGCGCTGTTGCTCCATCGTGTCTACTCACATCGACGCTTGCACCGTGGGTTACGAGCAACTCGACAACGTTGGCGTGGCCTTGCCGACTGGCTGATATCAGCGCCGTCGTTCCATCGTTTCCACAAAGATCAGTGTTCGCAGCATGCTTTAACAGAAACTTGACAACGTCCACGTGGCCATTCTGGGACGCCCAAATCAGCGCTGTCACATCGCTTGGTCCGGCTGTGTCAGCATTCGCACCGCCCTTCAGAAAAAGCTCGACCATGCCGATCTGACCCGTTGCAGACGCCAGCATCAGCACTGTAGAACCATCTTCACTTGCAATATCCACGCATGCAGAATGCGTCAGCAGGAGCTCAGCCACGTCGGTGTTGCAACTTGAACAGGCAATCATCAGTGCAGTGGAGCCGCTTTTGTTGGTCATGTCGATATTCGCGCCATGCTTCAGCAACAGCTCAGCGACGCTCTTCTGGTCTTTGCTGCAGGCTACCATCAGCGCAGTCACTCCGTCCGCCCGACTTTTGTCGACACTCGCGCCGTGCTTCAGCAACAGCTCAGCGGCACAAATGTGACCATTCCCACACGCCAGCATCAGTGCAGTCACTCCATCCAGTCGAGTCTTGTCGATGCTTGCACTATGTGCCAGCAACAGCTCTGTAACTTTAGCGTGACCTTGCATGCATGCCATCATCAGCGAGGTGAGGCCGTCTGGCATGGCCGCGTCAACATACGTGACATGCTTCAGCAAAAGCCCAACGACGTCAGCGTGACCTTCGAGGCAAGCCGCCATCAGCGCGGTCTCTCCGCCACTTCTGGCTATGTCAGCGTTCGCGCCATGGCTCAAAAGCAACTCAACGACGCTTGTTCTTCCAAACTGAGACGCTAGGATTAGCGCTGTTACGTCACTTGGTCCCTTTGTGCTGATGCTTGCTCCGTGCTTTAGCAGCAGCTCGGCGACGCGCAGGTGGCCGACTTGACACGCCAGCATCAGCAAAGTAGATCCTCCGTCCTTGGTCATGTCGACGCGAGCGCCGTGCTCTAACAGCAGCTCGACAACACCAGTCTGACCGCTCTGGCATGCCATGAATAGTGCTGTAGTTCCGTCGTATCTGGCCAGGTCGGCAGTTGCGCCGTTCTTCAACAACTGCTCAGCGACGTCCGCGTGGCCCATAAAGGATGCCAATATCAGCGGTGTGAACCCGTCAGCTCTGGCAGCATCGGCATTCGCACCGTACTTCAGCAAAAGCTCTGCGACGCCGGGGTGGCCAACTTCAGACACCAACATTAGCGCCGTTACGCCGTCGTGTCTGCAAATGTCGACACTCGCGCCACGCTTCAAAAACAGCTCAGCGACATTCGTATGGCCTCCTTGGGATGCCAACATCAGCGCCGGCACTCCGTCGTGTCTGCGGATATTCACGTTCGCACCATGGTCCAGCATGAGTTCAGCAATGTCGAAAAAGCCTTTTGACGCAGCCAACATTAGCGCAGTGAATCCGTTGCCGCTGAACGTGTCGACGGTCGCATCGTGCTGCAACAGCAGCTCGACCATGTCGCGTTGTCCACCAAAGCCAGCTGCCATCAATGCGTTGAACCCATCTTGGCCCATCTCATTCACGTTCGCGGCATGGTTCACCAGGAGCTGGACGATGTCGACGCGGTCAATGAGGCATGCCAACCGCATTGAGGAAAAACCGTCGTTTCTGCAGATATCGACGCTCGCGCCATGATTCAGCAGCAGCTCTGCAACTTCCTTGTGACCTCGTCCGCACGCCATAATAAGACCCGTCGATCCGATGTTGGTGGCGGCGTCGATGCTCGCACCTTGCTTCAGCAACAGCTCGGCGATGAACGTTCGACCTTCTTGACAGGCGGCAATCAGCGGAGTATACCCAAGAGCCTCGATGACATTCACGCTCGCGCCATGCTTTAGCAAGAGCTCTATCACGTCGGAATGGCCCATCATCGACGCGGCAAAAATCGGAGTCGATCCGTCTTGTCTGGCTGCATTGACGTTCACCTCATGCTTAAGCAGTATCTCAACGGCGCCGGTGTGACCGTTCTCGCACGCTTCAATCAGCGGCGTAGATCCGTTACTCGTCACCATGCCGACGTTCGCGCCATGCACCAGCAGAAGCTCGATCAATTCAACGTCGCCGTGTTTACACGCCAGGATCAGCGCGCCAGAGCCATCTTTGTCTGTCGTAATTGCGCTTGCTGAATGCTTCAGCAGCAGCTCAACGAGACTCACGTGGCCATTAGTAGCTGCCAGCATCAACGCCGTGACTCCGTCGTGTCTTGCCATGCCTACGCTCGCACCACACGTTAACAACAGCTCGGCTGCGTCGAGTTTGCTGTTCTTGCACGCCATCATCAGTGCGGTAGAGCCGTCGTTAGTAGTCAGATCCACGCTCGCAAAGTGCTTCAGCAACAGTTCGATGACCTCAACGTAGCCTTTCGAAGACGCCAACACCAGCGCCGTGAGCCCATCAGCACTGCAGACATCGACGCTCGCTCCGTGCTGCAACAACTGCTCGACAATCTCGAGCCGACCTTCTTGACAGGCGGCGATCAGCGCAGTGTATCCACTCGGTCCGACGTTGTTCACGCTCGCTCCGTGCTTCAACAAGAGCTCAACGATAGCGAGATGACCGATCAAAGCCGCTAACATGATCGGAGTCAATCCGTCACGCCTGCCGAGGTCGACGCTCGCGTTGTTCTTTAGCAGCAGCTCGACAACGCCCATGTGGTCGTATGAACACGCCAACATCAGCGCTGTCACTCCGTCAGGTCCGGTCGAATCAACGCTCGCATAATGCTTTAACAGCAGCTCAGCGATGTCTGCGTAGCCATCGGAAGCCGCCAACATCAGTGCCGTCATGCCATTTTGTCTGGCGATGTCCACGCTCGCACCGAATTTCAGCAACAGCTCCGCCGCGGCGAGTTTGCCATTCTTGCACGCCATCATCAGTGCCGTTGACCCGTTGTCGCTTGTCACCACATCCACACTAGCGTTGTTCTTGAGCAACAGCTCAGCGACATCGACATGGCCTTCCTGTACCGCCAAGATCAGAGCTGTCACGCCACCAGGTCCGGTCACGTCCACGTCCACATCACCGAGGCCCAGCACCACTTGAATGATATCCGTGTTGCCGACTTTAGAAAGCATCAGCAGCAGCTGCGCAAGCTCCGGCTTGCCGAGTTGGGAAATCATCTGCAGCTGCGGGTCCTCGTCGTCATTCGCGTTGAGAGCAGTCGCCGTGGGAGCGCCTTCTGTGGGCACCGGTGCTGGAGAATCGCACGCTATCGTTGTCATGGCCGGTGGTGTCTTCTTTGCCCTGTCGCGGCGCTGGATCCTTCGCGTCTTCTTGTTCATCACCACTTGCTCTTGCTCTTTGTCGTCGTCTTGGGAGTCACCGAGGATATTCAAGACTGAGAGGAGAGAACTGAGTTGCTTTCTGGCGTTTCTTTAGCACGTCTGTGCATTGAGGGCCTTGGTGTCCACACGATAATGCTGAAATCACTTCCCACGAATGTCCCACTCAAAGCGAATGTACCCATTGGCACTGACATATGTGTATTTGTATTAAAAAACGCCAAAAAGAAGAGTACTTTGACGTTATAAATGTATAACAAAGGACTTATTTTTTAACATATTTTGAAAGTCAAATGAAAAAATGTTTATTTTGCACAAGTGCCCTAAATGTCAAAGGCGGAGCCCTTTATTAGAGCACTTGAAACACCCATTTGAAAATGATGTAGACCACTTCAATTGGAGCAGTCGCAGATTGAGATGGCATTCATATCCTTCAGGGAGACAAAGACGAGCGTAACATGTATGGAACCAAGAGTACGTTCCACTTGGCGACCTACACATGATTGTCTGGGTCATTCGCAATCTAGTGCGGTCCACATTTTCGCGTCGTTTCGCGATCTCAGACTTGAAAGTCACAGCAAACCCATCAATCAGCCATGGATCCAAGCAGCACTACCGAACATGACGATGACATCGCCACACTAGCACCTGTTGATGCCGAGACCCTCGTGCCAATCGCTCTCGATGGAGAGCAGCCAGTGGTGGCGTTCACGCTCGAGTTTGAGCCCCCGGCACATGACACGGGCGCACTGCCCGTCGTGATCGTGGAGCCGGACGCGGATGGCGGGGGCGTTGTGTCCGAGTGGATGGAGTGCATGAACGAGCATGGCGAGACGTACTTTTGCAACGTTTACACGGGCGAGACGAGCTGGCAGCTGCCAGTCAGTAGCGCTGACGCTCCATTAGATGAGGCTGAGGAGCTTCATGATCATGATGTGACGACTGGTGCCGACATTAGCAAAGAAGAGACGGATACAGTTGATGATCAAACAGCAGCAGCATACGACATGACGCGCGCGCAGCGCAAGTCCTTCCAGCTCGTGAAGCAGGTCATGGAAGGATCGATCCGGCGCCTCGACCGCAGCGTGCAGATGCAGCTCGAAGAGGCGCGGCGGCGCCACTCTGAGCTCGAGGAGCTTCGCGACGAGCAGGTGCGCCTCGGCGGCGAGCACTGGGTCGAAATGTACGACCCGACGCACGACGCGTTCTACTACTACGGCACGTTCTCGGGTGACATGCGATGGGACAAACCCGAGTCGTACGTGATGAAGGCCGAGAATGACGCGATCCTGCGCGTCGTCGTAAAGCTCCAGTGCGCCTTCCGCATGACTCTCGCGCGCAAGCGCGTGTTCCAGATGAAGCTGCTTGACGCTGAGCGACAGCGTCAAGCTCTAGTGCTAGATCAGCAGGAGCTGCTACAGACGGAGCCTCATGTGGTGCTGCTGGAGGCTCAGCCTGCTCAACAACAGCCCAGCCTGGAGTCTATGATCGATCCAACACAGTTGGAGAACGTTTGGATCGAAGTTTACGACCCGTTCCACAAGGTAGTGTACTACTATTGCTCGACCACGGGCGAGACCCGCTGGGACCCTCCCATGTTCTTCATCTCGGCCAATGAGGACAAGGAAATGGCGGCAGCGATCGCAATCCAGTCGCTCTCGCGAAGCTTCCTCGCGCGACGCGACGTCAAGCAGCGCAAGCTCACGATTCGCAAGAAGCGCCAGGAGCAGGCAGTGGATGAGGCACGAAGACTGCGGGAGCTGCGACACCGAGACTTCCTCTCCAAGAGCGAGGACGAGCGCTCGAGCATCTGCCGCCGCGAGATGATCGAAGAGGAGATGGAGCAGATCCGCGGTGGGGACCGGTTCTGGGGCATCGATGCCCACGACCGCGAGGTGCGGCGGCAGCAGACCGAGGAGCGCCTCATGGCTTCTGCCGAGGTCTTCTGGCAGCGCGTGAACCTCACGATGAAGATGCGCGGCGAGCTGAACCAGCACAAGTCCAAGGAGCAGGAGCTTCAGCGCAAGGAGCACGAGCACATGGCCGAGGCGAACGCGCGCGACGCCATGAGCGCGCAGGAGGCGCAGCAGCGGTGCTTGAACGACAGCTTCTGGGGTGTCCAGGGCGAAGAGCAGCGCGAGAGTCGTGCACGAAAGGACATGGCGGACGAGGAGTTACTTAGCCGTTGCTTTGGCCAGGAGCTGCACGTGCGCGACCTCCATCTGGCGTGGAAAGAGGAGGCTGAGAACAGAAATCTCCGCGAGGTGCACGACAAGATCGTCTTCGAGAAGCGCTACCAGAAGAAGTACATGAAGTGGTTCTATCGCGACTGCACGAGCGTCGACGATTTGCTAGACTACCTGTGGCCCACGATGCAGCGATCAGTGCCCAAGTCAAAGCACCACAACGAGCGCTTTGAGCTATTCGAGCCTCACAGCTCGACGACCAGCTACATCCTCGACGACCTCGTGTTGAAGCAGCGTCTGGAAAGTGGTGACCTGCGCTACGGCAACAAGTCCATTTTCACAATCCAACACCCGAACAGTGCGCAGATCCTCGGTCGCAAAGGCGGGTTTAGCGTCGAGAAGGTCGCGAACACGAAGAGCGTGTTTGAGAAGACGATGGCGATCCGGAATCCCAGGCCCACGTCGCCACCGCGGTCGATGATGCCGGAAGAGGAGGAGCACTTGCACATGGGGACGTCGGTGCACTACAAACGATCTAAGGTTTGCTCTCTGCTCTGGGTAGCTGTATGATTAGATCCAGAGTGTCTGTATTAGTGCCTTGGCTAACCGGCGACTGGTGTGTGGGCTTGTGATGTTTCCTTTGTAGACTCCCGATCCGAATGTGCCGGCGCGATTCAATGGCATTCCGTTCAAGCCGAGCCAGGTACGGCTCTCTATTTTCCACTAACTCTATCACCTTTGCTGACCATGTCGCATGACGACGGTTGGTTTCGATAACCCGTAGATAAGCCCGACGCGCGAGATCTTGTGCAGCTCGCACACGAAGCTGAACCAGCTACCGTCGCTCTCAGTTTCAAACAGTGTGTCACTTGCGACCAAGCTTCCATCTAAGCCTGTCAAAGCAAGCTCAAGGCCTGGTGGCGACAAGAAGAACTCAAGTCCACACAAGAGGATGACAAAGAACAGGAGTCTCGAAACCGAGGTGATGACTCATAACAACAACAACAATAGCAGCAGTCCCCGCACGAGTAGCTTCATGCAGCGTCATCACTCGCTCTTTGGCTCCGACGCCCACCAGACCATCGACCCCATGACGACAGCATTTGGGTTCGTGAGACCCTTTGCCACGGAAGACACGCTCCGACAGCGCTACTTGTTCGAGTATGATCAAGACGGTGGTGACAATGGGAAAGACGAGCGCGACTACTTTGACGGCAACAACGATGAGCGCGGCGGCAGTGAAAGCAGCAATGAAGATGACGGTGGCGAAAGCGATAAGAAAGAGAGGAAGAATGCGCTCAAGCGACAGCAAAAACTGCGACTCGACGCTATTGTCGAGAAATTCGCACTGGAAGAGCACGATGTGCTGCGCCAGGTGTTCTCCATGATGGACTACGACGGTAGCGGCGCCGTGAACAAGCAGGAGATGACGTGGGCTCTGCAGCGCGACGAAGAAGTCTCGGCCATGGCGAGCAAGTCCATGCTGCTGCGAGCGTTGCTACGGGAGCACACGCAACTGGATGAGCTGTTTAGCCAGCCAAGTCCAGCATTGGTGGACACTCTTGACCATAACACGAACAGACGCAGGCAGGACGACGAGCTCTCGTGGGAGGTCTTCATCGCCTTTTGTGAGCAACAGTACGTCAGTCTGATGGACCAGGGCTCCTTGAGACCTCTAGTGGCTGATGAGCAAGCAAGGCCAACCGATGAGCTGGACCCTCATCACCAGCAATCAGGACGCCAACCACTGGGCAAGAATGAGAATGAGGACCCGAACGTGTACAGAGAAGAGAAGGAGGAGCAAAAAGTCCGGAATCTCTTTGCGTTTCTCGACAACGACGCGAACGGTGTGCTCGAGGTCGAGGAACTCCAGCACGCGCTCTACGACACGTCCAACGACGCGATTTCGGAGCTCGTGCGCTCGTCCAAGGCGCTCCAGCCGCTGCTGCAGCAAGAGATGTTCATGGACGCGTTCCGGAAATTCGAGACCGAGGACCCGCGGGGCATCTCAGAGGAGGAGTTTGTCGGCTTTTGCCTTGAGATCGCGTCGATCGCCATGCTGAATGGCATGCTCTGAGACACCACCGTACGTCGCAGTGCTGGAGTTCACCTCCGACAATGATATGGGCGATAAATGCCTATGAGCATTTAGAACATCTCATAATCGAAGGGGTTTCCTCACCTACCTTGGTTTGCTCGCTCTCCAAGTCAGAGAAAACATCTTTGTGGGTAAAGGATGCGCCAGTTGCCCGAATCGAGGGGAGCTGACGCGTTCATCCACGTCCATGCTTGGTCATGGCTTCAGCAGTAGCTCAGTAACATCGGGATGGTCATGTAGACCTGCCTGTGCCATCGGCGTCGATGGCTTCTACCTCTTGATGATCGTCATGTACCAGCTCATCCTGCGTTGGTTGCAATGTAGCCTCGCTCACTGACGGTTCAACTGTGTCGCTCCTCATATTCGAGGAAGTGAGTAGATCAGTTCCTTCGTTCCCGCTTTCTTGGTCACTCTAGTGGTCGGAGACACTTCGACTCGACGCCGGAAAACCATTCGACACGGCATTCTCACCAAATCAAAGACTAAACCTAAACGCTAAGGTAAATGCTCATTGCTGATCGAAGAGCGAGCATTTTTCACATGCTAAAAGCCATTCAAGCTCCATGTATCGCTCAACTCGCTCTAAACTGGTTGTGTTCTCGTCCATTCCGTGTTATTATGCCCGGCTGATCATCAGCGCCTGCACGAGCGACTCGAGCGCCTCAAAGAGCGCGACCACGGCCGATTTCCGCTCTCGCTGCTGCCGGAGCCGCACGCTCTCACTCATCGTGGCTTTCTCGTTCTCGCCACCACTGATGGACGGACCGTCGGGATAGATCACGAGGCAGTTGCCCTGCTTCCAGGCCACGAGGTCCACTGAATTCGCATTTGCTGCTGCTGGCTCCGAGTTCAGTTGGTTCCCTCCTGTAGCCTGCTTGAGCGCAAAGTTCTTCCACGTGATCTGCTTCAGCTCGTGTCGTGAGACTGTCTGCGGCTGATTAGGCTGTTGTGATTGCTGCTGTTGTTGTTGCTTGGAGTGGCGTCGGAGCTTCGTTGTGCTGTTGAAGAAGAGCGGGACCACTTGCTTCACAAACGAAACGACCACGTAGCTGATGGCGTCCGAGCAATTGCTCTCGCGCGGTGCAGAAGGATCTTTGCTCTTTGACGATGAGTTCAGGTGCACGACGCGCTGGAACACCTGGGGCTCGGCGTGGTCCATGACCGCGTTCTTCTTTACCTTCTTCTGCTTGCCACTTCCGCCGTCACCTAGATCTCGAGTCGCTGTATTCGATAACAAAGACCGCGTAGACGCATAGATGCTTCGCATCGACAAGTTCGACCGTGCTCTCGACAGCCCTGGGTGTGCCGGCTGTGCTGTGTTGTCAGCGCTCGCGCCAGGTCTGGAGGTGCCCTGAGGTGAGGGTGCTGTGGATGAAGGAGAGCCTAATGCAAGCGGAAACCGAAAGCCCAACGAGCTGAGAGGGCTTTTGAAGACGGTGCTTGCGTGTCGAGTAACCGATCCGCCGTCGTCACTTGCGTTGTCAGCGATTTCCTGGCACTTCTTGTAGAACAGGTAGTCGGAGAAGTAGAAGAGGATGAATGACGGCTTGACAACTTCGACCGGCGGGGTGCTGTGTTTCCGATGGCTTATACTAATACTGTTGTTGTTGTTGTTGCTGGAACCAGAGCCGCTGGTGATGGCGCACAGCTTCGAGACGAAGCCTTCGAGCAGCTCATCGACTTCTTCTTCAATGGACCGACTCAGCGCATCGCGAAAGAGCCGCGGCTACGATACACAGTATGGCAAATATCGAAGTCAACTAGCATGAACATGACCAACAATAACATAGTGAACAGCAGTCGCGTACTCCTTGGTTCAGCGCAACATCGATGCGGTTCTCCAGGCTGTTGCCGTGCTCGTAGTTGTACGCCAAGCGCTGGGCGAGCGATCTTCAGACAATCCCAAGCATATACCGGAGACAGCATCAGGAAATATCATCACATGGTCAATACAGCACTACCAACAGACTTACTTTGCGACTTTGCTGTCCAGCGTCGGCGCTGTGAAGAGCGCCACGAAGAGCTTCGTCGATGGCGTCTGCGCAAACACGATGCGCTCCTGTGGCGTCGCGAACATGCAGATGCTCGGTGTGTTTGCACTTGCATTGTGTCCAGTACCATGGTCTGTTATGGAGCCGCTCTGTTGTGGCTGCTGACACTGATTATGGGATCTCGACGGAGCGGTAGTGCTCAAGACCATGCTATTGTCTGATACAATGAAAATTGCATCCACACAGCAAAGTAAGCGTATCAATTAGCACGCCATTTAGGGTCAGCGCAGTGCAGATACAAGCCCGCAGCGCTTAACCAGTGGCCACTGTAGGGTGACTCGTGCCTGTAAAATTGAGCAGCGCAAAGAGCAGTGCGCTGAGATTCATGCGCTCAGAGTGCGGGTGGCGCCGGTCGAACGCGTCGGCGAACGAGCGCGTGAACACGAGCGCGCCCGAGAGCTTTTCCACGAGCACCACGCCCTCCATTCGTACGCAGCGCCGCTCAGCTAGTGACAGAGAGAGAGTGGCTTTAATTTGGTGTTGTGTCGCTTTTGTAGATGAGTGGGGGGCTATGAATAGCTCTTGGCGTTGACTGACGGACAGGCAGAGTGATGTGACCAAGTTGAAGTGTGCTGGGACTTCATTAGTGTTGCACATCATATTGGGGATGCTGTTATACAGTCACACTATTGCTGTCAAATTAGGACACGTAAAACTGTACACACTATTTTAGAGCTGCTTGGCATTTCACGACGCAAAGTGAGCAAATCGATGAAAATGGTCGATCCAGCGCTGATGGAAGCGCGGCTGCGGGCGTACTACGCCAAGCACAACCCAGGGAACGACCAGAATATGTGCGTAGCATGCGCTTAGTATGAGACCTCTATCGGGGTACACAAGCGCTTGCTTTGCTAATTGATTCAGTGTGCAGCGCAGAGATTGTGCGGAAATTTGCAGGACGGGAGCAGGAGCTCTGCGCGAAGCTTGCGAAGAAGTACGGCACTGCGCCTGACTTGAGCACCGACGCACAAACAGATACAGCAGCAACTAGTACATCAATAACTGCTGAGTCTGCTAAAGGTTCAAGCAGTACAGCAGAGGCTCAACAGGTGGGCTCTCTTGTGTACGAGCGCGGCTTCCGGTCGTTCCAGATCCCAGTGAGCACAGGCGGCGTGCTTGACTTTCGATCTCCGGATTTCGATCCGCTGCAGGCGCTACAGAAAGAGCGATTGCCGTCTCTCACACCTGCGTACCCGCTTGACAATATTCTCAAGTGCCGGCATCTCGTACGTTCGACTTATGCCATAAACTTGCATTGGTGTGGTGTGCTTCATGATCGCAGTCACTAACATTTGCGTTACTTGTAGCTGCCCGAGTCCGATCCTCACTACCAGAAGATCGTGGTCCACGTCAAGAAGATAGTCTCTGATGCATCATCGTCAGGCAAAGCTGACGTGGTGAAGAAAGATCCGATGCCGACGCTCTTTGACCGCCTTGCAGGTAGACGCACTTTGACAGCACCATTGAATGCATGCAAGTGGAGTGTGGTGTCACTCACTAATCCTTTTCATTCACTTATGTATCAGATACATACACGGATGGCCCGTTTACCATGCTCCGGCGCTGTTTCCTCGAGCGCAAGCGCGTGGTCGTCGTCGTTCGCCGTGTGAACAGCATTCGGGGCACGTGTGCCGGGTACCTCAAGGCGTTCGACAAGCACATGAACCTCGTGCTGATGGACGTGACCGAGACCTGCGTCCCTCATGCTACGCACACGAGAATGCTTCAGGACGTGCGCGACGGACGAGTTGATGCAGCGGAGACGCTCTTCTCGGTGGCGGACCTGAGTCGCAATTGGAAGTTCACGCAGCAGTTGTACTCCAAGCAGCTCTTCATTCGCGGCGACAACGTCGTGATGGTGTCGGAAGAGCGCTCGCGTCGTGTCACTGCTCCAACGAACAACTCTCGAGCCCCGCGCTCTTGATATGACCATAAAGTGAACACGGCAGGGTATTGTGCACGGCATGAAAGTAATATGAAAAATCGTACACGTGTATTAAAAATGCAAGCGATCGCGAGAAAAAATAGCCACTGTGTGCTGTCGTCACTTCCCACGCCCACCCTCCGCGCTGTCGTTCTCTCTTCACACGGTTGTTATGCGCGGGGGTGAATATAAAATGCTGCACGCAGCAGGCTTCAGGCAGAGGGGGCACCGTCACTTGATCGCTGTTTTAGTTGACGGCCTCCGGCACCTCGTACTTCTTCAGCATGCTCTTCTCGTACGCGGTCGTACCGAGCACGAGGCCGAGCATGGCGACGAACGCCACGTAGATGCCGAAGAAGATCCAAAGCGCGGTGGACGTGTCGTCGGTCTGCACGACCGCGTGGATGCAGAGCGCGAAGAGGATACCCGTGAGCACGTACACGCCGATGAGGCAGAGCGGCACGAGCAGCAGGTCGAGCGCCGAGTTGCCGCAGCAGAGCACCTTGTACGTCGACGTCTCCTGCTGCTTCTTGTGCGCCTTGACACCCGTGACGCCCACGTCGTTGGTGGAGATGGTGTCCTGTGCGGCGGTCGACATGCTTGCTCTCGCGTGTTGTTGTGTGCGTGTGTGACTGGCGTCTGGTGGTGGCTTTGTCGGTGGCAGGTGGCGCTTTGGCTGATGCGGGCGAGCGCTCGATCGTTCGCGGACAAAGGCGTGCGAGGGTATGCTTTAAATAGTGGCCTCTTTTCTTTTTGCTCTTGCTTTCTCTGCGAAACCACCAGCCGGAGAACTGTGACTGGCTGAAATAGAGTCGCTCCAAAAATATCCGGCTTGTTTTGGGTAAAAAGATAATGAAAGTAGGTATTAACAAAACAGGGTAGGAAATCAGTTTGGTGTTAAAAAACAAATGTGGAATTGCATCGTGTTATGTGAAACAGATATTGGGTGCGAGAGGCAACACAACCTTCTTTTGACATCTCTTTCTTTTTCGGACATAGTCGCATTTAACTCGCTTTACTGGCGGCTGACTCGCTTTACTGACAAGACAGCTTACTGGCAAAGCAAAAAACGAATGCCAGCCCGTATGGCAACACTGCTATTCGCAATGACCAACTCGCATGCTCACGCGCATTAGAGGTGAACATATCTTGTTGGCAGTTTATGCGTGAAGACAATGCCCTTGCCTACATTCCGCAATTCCCACATCGCCTCGGATGTCTTTTCGATCAACAAAAGCGCATCCTTCCTGTGTTGAAGTTGTTTTGGGCATCCTCGTTTTCGTACCTACTCGCATCTCTACAGTATATACGCGATCCAACCGGGGGGTGTCGTTGTTCACCCGCGCAGAAAAGAAAGAGAAAAGAAGGACGCGAGAGAGCGAGAGAGCGTCGTCGCTGCTGCGTGAGGTGTCCTTCGTGTGTTTCTTCACTGCGGCGATTACTGCTACTGCTGCTATCGTGTGCGTCTGTCGAGTGTGAAGAGAGAGAAGCGGTGCTGGCAGCGAGCGTCGGTTGCGTCGTGGCGATGAGCAGCCACCACCAAATGCCGTCCGTCAAGCAGGCGCAGCTCCTGCGCCAAGCGAGCGTGCTGCATGAAATCCAGGAGAGCCAGGAGAAAGACAGCCTCGAAGGGCGATACGCGCGTCTCATTGTGCGTGCTACTTGTTCTTGTTGTATGTATGATCACAAGCAATAGTGGGTCGGTTTGTTAACGATCGTACTTTCTCGGGTACACTTGTCTTTTTGACGCATCCTTGTAGGCGGAGTTGTCGGCGTTGTGCAGTGACCGGAGCAATGTGATCACGGCAGACTCGCTTGCGTTTTTTGCTTCGAGCGGGCGAGCGGAGCCTGTCAAGCTGGAACGGGAGCCAGAACGCGTAGGGGAAAGCTTGCAGAAATCGAGTTCTGGGAAACAAGAAGATCTGCTGAGTGCCGATGCTGCGAGAAGACAGCGAGTTGAAGAGCTGACGCGGTTCTTCATGGAAGCCAAGTCCGACATCGACTTTGCACTCGGCGCAGGCCGCGAATTCCGTGACGCAAAAGACAAAGATCCAGAAAGTGAGCGCGATGACGATCGGGAGAACGAGACTGGAGACGACGAGGAGACAGACAGAAGCGAGGATTTGTCGGATCCGGTGAAACAGCTCGCAAGGATGCATGCGCGGCTGCTGAAGGAGAAGATTGACAATCGAGTCTACAACCCGATGCTCAGTCAAATTCGTGAAAAAGACCCAGCACTTTATGGCGCGATCCTCTGCCACCCTTTGGTTACTGGTGTTGATCCAAAGAAGGACAAGCGAAAGAAGAAGAAGCGAAAGGATCGCGAGCGCAAAGAGAAGACTCAGCACGTCGCGTCGGCAACGGCGATGCTCGTCCCGGACTTTTCAGCTGAGCCACTGCTGGACGAGGAGATTGCACTCAACGTCAGTCGGTTTGTTGCACGAGCAATCGCTGATGGTTCCATCCAGGCAATTATCCTGGCAACGAAGCTGGTTCTTTCTGCTATCGCAGGAGGCAGTCCGACAGCAGAGCCTGCCAACATCGTCTTTCCGCTGGCTTCCCACCTTCGCGTTCTCCGGGGTGAGAAAGCACCAGAGTTCCCAGTAAAGCCCGTCAATCCTGGTGATTCTCAAGCTTCGAAAGAACCGACGACTCCGCCCAAGTCCGATCGAACAATCCAGGACGCGTCGCTTTCTACTCGCAGTAACGAAGGAGAGGCTTCAGGTGTTGAGTCTTCCTCGGGGTTGATGGACCTGGATTCAGACACCAGCTCGCTGGCTAAACTTCGTGCTCGATTGAGCCGGTTTGGCGATGACGAAGACGATGAAGAAGACGATGAAGATGACGACGACGACGAAGATCATGGCGCTGGAAGTGGCAGCATCGGTGAAGAGGGTGTGGATGAAGACGCGTTGATGGCACGAGCTATTGCCCTTTCCTTGTCTCCTGAGCTGAACCTGCGTGATCAAAGTGACCAAGCGAGTCCGATTTCTCTCGGAGATTCGGCGATGACAGGTTCCGATGGCAGTCTGAAGCCGAAGAGCGACGCTCCGAAACCGCGACCTCCCAAGTTCTCCGCAGCTGAGATGTTGGAGCTCGGTCCATTCGGACTTCCAGATGACTCTGCGTTGTACGTCGACGGAATCACTGTTGCAATGGCCCTCATCGCACAGATGAACAAGATGTGCTACGATTATTTGGCAAGCTGTCGGAAAGGTGTTCTTCCAAGTAACTCTCCAGTGCAGCCCCACCCGCTGACGTTCATGCTGATCAACTCGGTGCTGGTTGATTTGAACTCACTGAATGCCAACGCTCTCCAAGGTGGGCAGGTGTCGTTCTATTGGTCCAAGTGGAAGCTGTTCATTGCGTGCTCGCTACTGTCGGTGTTCCGGGTCCTCGAAGCGCACTTTTTTCATGTGGAGGTTTTGGGAATTCCGCCTGCATCCGTTGGATTGGGTCATATTCCCAAGCCTTCGATGACAAGTGGTGGTGACTACGAAGAAAGCAAATCGTTCACTGTGAATCCTCTTCTGGGAAGTTTGAAGGCTTTGGTCGTCAACTGCATGGACCGAGAATTTGCATCTCAGTACCAGGTGGACCAGTCGCAGGATGTTATCGCCAACATCATTTTTGCTGATCCTGAGAGCTGCTCTCCTGGTGATATTGAGAATGCGGCCTCATTCTACCTCGCGAGAGTCAGAGAGCAAGCAACTGCAGCATGGATTCGAGCGATCGCTCATTTCTATCCGTCGCAACAAGAGCGGTACAAGTTGGTGACATCGAAGCTTGCGGAGTGCAGCAAGATCACCCTCGGTGCTGAAGCAAATGCGGAGTGGAAGTTCTATCAACTGGATCTGCTCTGTGCTCGTCTAGCGCTGCCAGATATGGCACAGCTTTTCGTACCACCGTGCACCGACGTGATCGAGCAAGGCCAAGTCACGGAGAGCCCGTTTAATAGCAGCACGAAGCGTCTTGACGATGAGACCATTCAACCGATCGACGATGGTGTTTTGCAGAATGCTGCTTCGAAAACTGGCAAGATCCGGGCGAAGTGGAGTCCATCAACTATCCGGGCGTCTCTTGAAGCTGGCTCCTTGACGACGCGCTGCTTGCTTGATTACATCACTGAGCACGCTCCGCCTGGACTCGTTGAGTCGTCGAACCTGTCCACTGCTTCAATCGGCGATGAATCTCGAACTGTCGATCAGCTCGCTACTGCCTACGAGCAAATGTGGAACGTGGGAAGAAAGCTGGAACGCGAAGCTCTCGACTGTATCAACCAGTTGCCGAAGCTTGTCGACTTGCTGCGAGAAAGCGTGTTATCTGAGAAGTGGGCGAGTTTCTCGTTCAACGAAAACTACGAGCTGGTGCATGCCCCGCTCTTACCGATCATGGAGAAAGAGCCGAGTGAGACCAGCGAGCCTACACCAAACGCAAGAATCCTGTTGCTGCGTTCACTTCAAGATCTGATGGTTCAGCGACTTGGGGGCTCTCGAGGTGACGAGCCTCCAGCCCTCGAGTTTGATTCTTCCCGGTGCGCTGAAACGATGACTCTGTCCGATGGAAACCAGACCGCGAAGCAATACACAGCGAAGCAGTGGGGAATGGTGATGGCGACGACAGGGTGCCCGCCAAACACCGGTATTCATGAATGGGCCGTTCGTCTGGACCGTTGCGAAAAGGGTCACATTTTTCTTGGCGTGTGCACTCGTGATGCTTCGGTGGCGACGTATGTCGGTGGTGATCGTCAAGGCTGGGGTCTCATTGGAACTCGAGCCCTGTGGCACAACCGGAGTAAGGTGCGCGGTGATTACGGCGATGGATTCAGTACCGGTAGCACGGTGCGTGTGCGACTCAACACGGACAGCGGAGCGTTGTCATTTGGCGTTGATGATAGCGATTGGGGGATCGCGTTCGACGGTCTGACCCAGCACGGAACGCTCTACCCCGCAATCGGCTTGTATCAGCGAGATGATCAGGTCACGATATTGCCTGTTGAATCGTCGGAAGATGCGTCGTTTGCTGATTCAAGACTTGGAGATGTCAAGGGTGCAAAGCGTGTTGCGGTTCCTGCCATTCTGAAGCCATTTTTGCATCACTGCGGGTCGCTGTTGGAGTCGACTTGCGAGTTTTTGCAGATCTCTGAGCTGAGCAAGATCCGTCAGCAGCAATCGCAGTCTTCGCAACCGAGTTCGTCCGTCAATGTTGAACAACCTGAGAAGCTGATTCTGGAACACCCCGTGTTGTTCTCTCTGGTGTTGCCACTGCTGAGCTCCGTTGGCTTGATCAAGAATTACCATGGACTTGGCTCTGTTCTTGCTGTGCACTACATCCCGTGGTGCATCAAGATCATGAAGTGTATCGAGAACGTGAATCAAGGTCTTAAGCAATACGCAGAGCCATCCGGTGGAAATGGTGCGGCCTCGTCATTCAATCAACTCGCCATCAACGTTGCTGGTGAGTGGGAGCTAAAGAGTATGGCTGCTGGCAACATCCCTGCGCAGCAATACCATCTTACTCTTACGCAAGGAGAAGACGGGGCAGTTGTTGGACGAAGCAGTGGCTCGTTCACTACTGTCACGCTGACTGGCGTGGTACGGGGCACCAAAGTCTGCTTCCTCGAGAGCTGGCGTCAGGGTGGTATGTGCCTTGTCGAAGGTCGTTTGCGAGCGGATGGGAAAGTGTTCAACGGAAGCTACGAAGATGCGAAGAGTCACACAAGCGGCAACATCGTTGGCACGAGAATGAAGGGCGAAGCGAAGGAAAGTGCTCGTCCGTCGACTTGGAACGGTCTCAAGATTCTGGAAATGGTTTCCGCAAACCTTCTCGGATACTTCAGTCACGCATTGATGAATGTGACGAAAGATGACTTGCTCATCGAGAACTTGTACGTCGCGTCTGCTGCCGATGAAGAAATCGTAAACGATGGAAGTGCCGACATTCTAGACGACGAAAACCAACAGAAGGCGCTCTCTGGGTCGATTGAATGCTCCAGTGACGAGTATGAAGAGTGGATGAACAGCAACTTGCTGTCTGGAGGGCTCCCACCTTCGCTGGTTCAGGCACATCTTAAGAGCGTGCTAGAAGGGTTGAGCAAGTTGACCGGCTTCAATTCTGAATCGGTCAAGAACAAGCAACCGATCCTTGCGGAAGCATCCCGCAACTGGCTGGGGTTTGTGAGTCCGAAGTCGCTCTCCGCCGCGTTTCCTGCAAACAGTGAGAAGCCGTCGTTCCTGACTGATCTGATCAACAACTCCGGCGAAGCGGTGATCATTGATCGATGGGTGTCAAGACACGTTGGTGAGTCGCCTTTCGTTCGTCTAGGCGGTGAACCGATGAAAGTTGCTCGTCGAACCATTTGCGCTGCGATGATCTGGCACAGCGGCTTTCTCAGCTCGATCAGAAAGATCCTGGACGCACCTCACGAGAACCTGGTAGAGAGCGAGGTACGACCTCACGAGAACTTGATGCACATTTGGCGAGCAGCTCAGCGCGTCATTGAATGGGCGATTCGAGCGAAGAACTCCATGGAATCCACGTATCCTGTGATCGCGGGTTTGGTGATCCGCAAAGCGCAGTTTTTGCTAGAGATCGAACCAAGCTCGAAAGCACTTGCTGCAGCCTCGGCTGTGCTTGCGCTCTCCGGGGCTGACTTTTCAGTGGGAGGGAGTGGCATTCCTCTGGCGTCAACGAAGGCAGCGGTGTACGAATGCGCCGAGCGAATCTACAGTGAAGTGCTCATGCAGATTTCAAGGTTCATTGAAGCTCCGATCAGAATCTCGACTCTGCAGACGAAACTGCTCGGCAACACAACCAGGGCATTCCTCCGCACCATTGGACTCATGTCCTTTCGAAGCTTTGTTGGCGATTCCGGCAGCATGTCCAGCAGAAGCCCACTTTCAACTGAGCCGCGTGATGTAATCCAGTCGTCGTATGCGCTGTCCAGCGCATTGCAATGGCTATCTCCAACACTAGCTGATCATCGCGGAGGCGGAAGCAGCGGTTCGGGATTGAAGGATTTTGGCGATTTCAGCGGCGATCTGTCATCTTTGGGAAGCACTGGTAATATCAATCAGGTCGACTCATCGCACTATTTGAGCGGACTCGGCGGTTGCGGAAAACACCTGAAGAACGATCTGAGGGAGTCTTTCGAGTCGCTGTACTCCTATCTTTGCGCTTCGCTGTCTCGAGCAACGTGGGCGCGTGATTCCGACCTCCAGCTAGTGATCTTGCAAGCGTGGGGAATCATCATTCAGCCCGACGATCACGCGTTCCTGTCCCGTGTCGGAATATTCCGTGTTCTCCAAACCGTCTTAGATGAAGCCCGAGGATCATCAGAGTCGCACGCGCTTGAAGGACCATCCGTGCCACCTCCCGGAACCCTTGACGAGCGAGCGCTTGCGATTGAAGCAAAGAAGAAGATGGTTCAAGCAACATTGAAGGTTGTCCACCTTCTTGCTGCCCAAGTAGCTCACGCTGGCGACACTGCGGACGGTTTGTTGAGTGCGACCGAACTTCCAGCTGCTCCAGGACTCTCATTGGGGGCGATTCCGTTGCTACGCAAGCCTTCTGGTCCAGAAACGCTTGGAAAGTCTGTGTTCCACATGCTCTACACTGAGCTGAAGAACTCGTTGGACGAGCTTCGATCGAGCTCGAGGTCCGTCAACAGCAGCATTGAGCTCTTTGTTGAGCCGATTGAATCAGCAGATCCAAGCACAGCTTCCGAGTTTGACCTTGTCGACAGACTCGGTGATGCATCTGAGTATTGCTACCAGATCTGTACTTTGCTGTACTCTGTGAGCGGCTCTCCGGTGTGCAGATCTCATCTGTCGTCGTCTCGATGGCTGCATTTGCTGCTTGCGCTTGTTGACGTAAACGTCCCATTGATTCAGCGACGGATTCTGAAATTGCTCCGGCGACTTCTTCCGTCGCTCGATCCATCCTCGATTCGGGTGCGTTACGACGAAGTGGAGAGTTTCGAAATGGACAGCGATGATGATGTCGACACCGATGATCAAGAAGGCTCCGATCACGCGTCAACTTTGATCAAATTCTTCGTTGCGATTGTCGGCTCCATCAGCCCTCCCAGTGTTGCTGAAACGATGCTGCGCCGCACTTCTGGGGAACGAAACAACCGTGACTCTGCGTTTGCTGCTATCAAGAACAACATTGCTGGTGATCTGGCAGCAGATGTGATTTTGCTGCTGCGATCGCTGTATGAATCGGAGAAGTGGGCCGCATACCTCAATCAAGCGATTGCGGACGCACTGACAGGGATCCCAGCAAGCTGCATCACAGAGACGACAACATTTGCTCGAGATGCGCTTGATTCCGATGTCGAGATGGAAGACATGTCTCGCGAGGTACCATCTCTTGACGTGTGGAAGTCTCAAAGTACTTGTTACTTGAACGCACTGTCGGCGCTGTGCGTTCTCGATGGCCACATCGAAGGTCTACGCGTTGGAGGAACGGTCAAGATCATGCCCCGATCCGGATCTTCGTTGCAAGAAATCGCGTTCCGTGGCGCTCGAGGCGTTATTGTGACTTATGAACCCGACAAGTCCGCTGCAGAAGTGCTTCTGCGAGGCAACCGCAGTGCTGAAATCGCTGGACAGCAGAGTGGTATCTCGTCGAACGGCACATTACCGGTGAGTGGTTTCGAACGAGATTGTTTGTTCGTTAGTGCCGACGTATTCTAACTCGTGGTTGTTTTCCTTTTTAACAACAGACGAGACCGGTGCGGGTGCCAGTCGATGATCTGTTTCCTGTTCCTGAGGTTGAATTGCCACCGAAGGCGTTTTCAGACCCAGTCTTGCAGGCATTGCTGATACAGAAGCTGCCGTACTTCCTGGGTGAAATCAAGAAGAGCCTCGCTGAGATTCAAGCAACCGATGCAATGACAAACGCCGGCGCTGATGCGATGGCAGGCGACGATAGCGAAGATGACGACGAGATGTCAAATGATGGATCCCTGTCATCACCATCTGGAATGGATGTGACGGGTGGTGACGGTGTCGAAGACTCGGAAGTAGAGTCAGAGCTGACTTCTCCCCGACACCAAAAGTCAGAAGCTTCTGGATCCAGTCCCACTGTGCTCGGTATTGAGCCGTCGGATATCTTGTCCGAAATGGAGAAGGAATCTCGGCTGAACCGGATGCTACTGTGCCAGCATGGTCTTCGTGCTTCCGCGACATTGGTGAAAGACAGCCATTGCGCTGCCACACTCATCCGCGGCATCGGTCCACGAGGGCTGATGAATTTGCTTGGCATCGCAGTTTCCGACACACCAACAACAGCTGGCGTTGGTGATATCTCATCGCTTGAAGAGACGTGGCTTCTGCTGTGGTCACGCTGGCACAGTATTCGAGTCGCGCATGCAACTCCGGCTCCGAAAGTAAAGCTTTCAGGCGAAGACGGCGAACATGGAGATAGCAATCAAGCCGAGAACCTCGCTCCTGGTCCAATGGTTCAGCAAATGATGGAGATGGGATTCCCGAAAGAGTGGTGCGAGGTAGCACTGGCGCGATGCTCTCAAAATGTTGAGGCTGCAATCAACTTCTGCTTTGAGCACAGCAGCGACATGGAACGCCTCCTTGCTCAGTACAAAGCAAGTCAAGAAGGTGCATCGGGTGCGAGCAGTTCGGCAAAGGCACATCGACGAGACGAGCTTGAACTGATCAGCCCGTTGCTGGATCAGCTATCGGAAATGGGATTCCCTGTCAACTGGTGTAAGAAAGCGCTTATTGCGAACCGGAACAACGTTGACGCTGCACTCACGTGGATCTTATCAAACGGAGAAGCGCTGGAAGCTGAAGATCGGCGTGAAGAAGAAGCCAAGTTGCGATCCGCAGCCGATGACCAAGCTGAAGAAACCGTCGCGATCGCTGACGAAGTAGACGAGGCCGTGCTGAAGCCAAACCCATTGCGCTGTGTCAGTGGTCAGGCATGCATCGGAGAACACGATTTGATGGTGGAAGGTCTTGTTGGCGGAGGCTTTGCGAGCGTCGGTGCTCCAGATTGCCTCGTGTCCAGCGGCCGATGGTACTATGAAGCGATTCTTCACTCCAACGGCTGCATTCAGATCGGCTGGGCAGACGTTGCTTTCTCCGGATCGGCTGACAGAGGAGATGGTGTCGGTGATGGCTCTCACTCGTGGGCGTACGATGGATGGCGTCAGCAAAAGTGGCATGGGCAATCTTCTCCGTGGGGATCGAAGTGGAAGCAAGGAGACGTTGTCGGATGTGCGATTGATGCTGATGCTGGAACGATCATCTTCACGCTGAACGGGAAGATGGGGTCTGCAAACATGGGTATTGCTTTCCGCGCGATCAACTTCGCGAGAGGCGTGTATCCTTGTGCAAGCTTCAACCGAAGGGAGCGACTGCAGTTCAACTTGGGAGGAACACCCTTCAAGCACAGCCCCCCTCCTGGTTTCCAGCCGATTTTAAACGTGCTCGCGGAGAATCAAAGCGCTGGCATCGCTGGTCTACCAAAGGGCTTTGGTGTGATCGGATCACGAGAAGACTGCTTGGAGGAGAGCATGGGCGAGGAAAGTTACTCCAACGAATCCAGATTTTTTCCGCGTGACTTGCATCCGTCAATGCTGAGAGGATCTGCGGGTCATGGCAGAAGCAGTGGACTTGCTTCCGTGGGTAGCAAAGCGGACGCTGTTGCTGAAATCAAAGCCATCCCAGATAGCCGCGTGTATCTGGAGCTCCTGCTTGTCTCCAGATCGCTGGCGATCTTACAGGCTCGTCGTGTGCTGCTCACTTTGCTGGCAAAGTGGCCAGCAGAAGCCGTTGGATCATTTTCGGTGAAGTCGTTCTTTTCTGCCAGTAGCAGCAGTACTCACTCGTTTGAAACCTCGAGCGCGGCTGGAAACGATGACGACTCGACTCGCTTCATTGACTTTATCAAGCTGATTGCAGGCTTAAGCGGCCACCACCTGTTCAGCTCGAGTCCAACCGCAGCACTCACTCTTCCGGAAAGTGACACGACCCATCTGCTCGACTGCGGAGCGACTGGACGCTTTGCGCTGGGGCTGTTGTCTACGATCACGCGCTCGGCGTTGGAGTCTGCTTTATCCAGTTTGTGCGCAAGAGAGAACACAGATCCGCTTGTCAACGTCATTTTGTCGTGCGTTGCGTCTGAAGTCAAACGCGCGTCCCAGCGACAGTATGCACGTATTCCTTGGGATGCCTCGGATGCGGCAATTACTGGAAGTTTCCTGCAAATCACAGCTGAGACAGGCCAGGCTTGGTCGGATCGTGAGGTTCTCAACCACCCGAACCTATTTCTCGCGGAGTGGTTTACCAGTCTTGTAAATGACGCACTGCATCGATTCAAGTCGCAGCTTCCAGCATCTGCGCACGACAGCATCCGCCAGGAGTTACTGAACGCTTGGATTGCCTCACTGAAGTCGCCAAGTCTTGGTGTGAAGGAACGAGGAGCAACAATTTTGGCCGGCATGTTCCAAGAAATACTACCGAAGTCAGCTCCTGCTCTTGGCAGCAGTGGCGAGTCTATCACAAACCACGAAAAGGATGTGCTGCAAAAGGCACTGGACGCACTGCCGCTTCAACGGCTGGTCGATCTGTCCCAGGAACGCATGATGAAAGAGTACGCTCATCTACCAGTGTGCTCGAAGTATCTGCAAAGTCTCACCGAGCTCGTCTCGGCAGTCGCGCTGTCTCTGGATGTCGTTGGCAAGTCGACGGAAATTTTGTTTGAGAAGAACGTGGGTGCCCAACTTGAAGCGTGCAAGAAGGTTGAAGCCGATCTCTACCCAATCAACCTTCGGGAATATGAGGAAACGGTGGCAGAGAAGAAAGCGTTGCAAGAAAGACTCGCGGCTGAAGCTGAAATCAAAAGACAGAAGGACGAAGCTGAAGCTGAAGCGCAAGCAGCAGCAGCAGCAGTCTCTTCAGAGACGACAATCGACTCGACTGCTCCCGCCGTGACGACGAACGAAGATCCCGACACTGCAAACAACGTTTCCACATCCACTGGCGCTTCAAACATGGAGATCGACAACAGCGACTCCGAAGAAGCTCCGGACATCACGTTGTCTGCAATTGCGAACATGGTTTCCGAGGACAGTGACGTCGTTTCCGCTGCAGCAGCAATCGCCGCGGCCGCGAACTCCAGGATTACTGTCAAGCGCCAAAGCAAAGCTAAGCAGCCCGTGGAGCAGCAGCTGAAGAAAGAACTAGAGTTCGAGTTCTTGTTCCCCGATGAAGAACTTGCAGTGGATGTCTCGATGCTGAATGACAAAGAGAAGAGCATCCTTGAAGCGGCGAAACACGGCATTCTGGGCGAGGAAGCAAAAGGCTGGCGGTACGGAAACGAGGTTGGCGTCTTGGCTGACACAACAACGCAGCTCTGGAGTGGAAGTGTTACGCAGTTCAAGCTGAGTTCGCAGGCGGTCGAGCAGAACATTCCTGAGCTGACGGTTGGATGCAAGGTAATTCGTGGACCTAACTGGAAGTGGAGAGACCAAGACGGAGGAGAAGGCAGCATTGGTGCGGTGGAAGGAGTGTCCCCATGGAGTGGCGTGGACGGTGAAGGGATGTCTGTTCGCTGGCCGAACGATTCTCTGTACACGTACAGATGGGGAGCAGACGGTAACTTCGATCTCATTCACGTTGAAGTGGACGAAGATGGGAAGATCGTTCAGCAGTACCCTACACCGAAGACAAAGCATGACGACGAAGGCACTTTTGGATCTGAGCTGCATCTCGGCGTACTCCTGCATGTATTCGAAGACTTTGACCAGTCGAGTGGTGCTGGTGGCGCAAACGACGCGCCAGTCAAGATTTCTGGAGCGATGGAATGGCCAGACTACGGCGCTGAGGTGAACGTTGTTGGCATGAAGTATCCCGATGGATCGATGTGCATTCAAGAGCTGCAGATGACTCGCGGAAATCCTGACATGGGATGGTCGTTGCGCTTTGGAACGGAGAAGTGGCAGCCTGGCACGAAATACCTTCTTCAACCGGTTGTTCCAACTCCAGATGACAACGTTCCGGGACGCGCTTCGAAGATCGACACGCTTCGAGGTGAATACATGCACTCTGGTTTCAAGAAGGGGAAGCTCGTGAACATCCGAGGCGAGATCATTGTGACAACGAAGCATCTTTTCACGATGGACCCATACAACCACTTCTCGACACTCGAAGTCTCTGATGGCGGGCAAACAGTGACTTGTAACAGTGGAGAATCGCGCAATCTGGCGCTGGCGACTGTTGGCTTCACAACTGGCGTCCACTACTGGGAAATTCGTGTTGATCAGGCGGAGTTTGGCAGTGTCTTCATTGGCGTCTGTGAGAAAGCTGGACCTCCTGGATCTCAAGCAGCCCTCTCCAGTCGTCTCAATCGATGGCATGGTTGGGGATTCGTCAACTTCCGTGCAACTTATCACAACAGCACGGAGCGCATCTACGGAGATCACTTCAACGCTGGTGACACTATTGGCGTGAAGCTCGACATGGAACAAGGCAAGCTGGCGTTTTTCATGGATGGAATCAAGTTCGGCGAGCACATCGTGGCTGATTTGGGAGTCGCGTTTGAGAACATCAAGGGTGAGCGCGCGTCCAAGACCTTGTACCCTTGCATCGGCATGCGGAAGAGTGGCGATCGCGTCACCTTGAATGAGAAGTGGATCTCAGTTCCTGGTGTATCCGCTCGACAGATCTTAGTAGATGCCATGGACGTCAGCAGATCGCTTCACGCTTGGTACTTGGCGATTCAGCGCGAAAAGACATCACCCGAAATCTCGGCTGCAGGTCAAACTGGCGGCGCGTCAAGTCACGGTAGGAGTTACGTGAGCCTTCCAGACACTCTTTTGCGAGAAAGCTGGGAAGACTGGAAGAGATGGAACGAGAACCGCTGGCAGCGATACCCTGTGCGACCACGAGGTGTTCTCGTTGACTTCGATACCTCTCCGGCTTCCTGCATTCGCGTGAGTAAGGCCGCTGGACTCGACGCGCCATTCCTCGCTGGCGACCGTGTCCGAATGTGTTCAAAGTGCGGCCGTGAACTGAACCAGCCAGAGGAAGCCGTGATCCTTGGCGTGTATCGAAATGTGTTATGGTACCGAACCGAGACTCAAGGCAATGAAGGTGCTGACGAAGGACGTGCCTGGGCGTGGTACTTGGCACCATCTGAGTTGGTCGAGCTTCTTTTGATCAAGCGGAATGGGAAAGATATGACTCTCATTGAGAATAGCGCAATGGACGTGTCTGAGAGCGAGACCTCTCCAGAAGCAACGCCGTTCACCCCACGGTCGGATCAAGAACAAAGAGCGCTGGACGACTTCGCCGCGTTTGTTGAGCTTGCAACCCGCTCGCACTCGACCGCCTCGGACATGCAGCTCGTGGAGCGTCTGAACATTTTCTGCGCGACGATCGGCAGCGACGTCACGAACTTGAAGATTACCGATGTGCTGACGCCAGACGAGATGATGTCCGGATCCAAGTCGTTCATCCTGGACGAGTACTTTTCAACGCCTGCGCTGAAACTGATCTCCGGGCCAGAGCTGCGAGCGCGTTGCAGCGTGCTGCGGGTGTTGAACAGTAAGATTCTCCGCGTTCTGCCGATGATCAGCATCGAGTCGATAGATAGCAGCGTTTCCAGTGCGATCGAGATCGCGACAGACGGATCTTCAGCGACGTCGTCTTCGTCCAAATACCTCTCAACGAGCCACAAGCTTCGCTCGCTGCGGCGTCTCGTGTTCACGAGCACGAAGCGAGCGTTCTGGGACGATGTATTGCGTGCGACTACGACGAGCACTCCGCTGCCGTCGGACGAGTACGAAGACCCGCGAGAGATCCGAGTGATTCGAATCAACCGCATCCAGGCGCAAGCTTCGAAGCTGAGCTTGCTTGCTCAGCCTGGTGACCGTCTGCGGCGCTCAGTGTTTGGGCAACTGTACCGCGAGATGCGCACGTGGAATGACAGCTTCTTCCGTCGAGCGTATTGTGGCAAGGGCCACGGAGGCCAGCGTCGAGCTTTCAAAGTCAAGTTTTTAGGTGAGGGCGTGAACGACTACGGTGGTCCGTACCGTGCGGTTTTCGAGCAGATCGTGGACGAGCTGCAGATGGACAATGTGGAGCTTTCGAAAGGAGAACAAGGCTTGCTGCCGCTGCTTGTACCGTGTCCGAATCGACGAAGCGGCACTGGAAGCAACCAGGACAAGTTCTTGCTGAACCCGTCGTGCGGCACGTCTGTAACGTCGAACGGACCGATGGCGCTGGACCTGCATCGCTTCTTGGGCAAGGTGATCGGCACTGCAGTTCGCCACGGCTTGCAGATGGGGCTCGACTTGCCAGCGCTGGTGTGGCGCCCTCTCTCCGGTCTGGATGTGAACCGTGCGCACTTGGAGAGCGTGGATGTGGTGACGACGAACAACCTCGTCCTCGTTGAAGAGTGCAACGAGAGCAACTGCGAGGACATCCTGGAGCACTTGAGCTTCACGACGCCGCTGAGCGACGGGACGGAAGTGCCTCTGTGTTCGAACGGCGAGAACATACCCGTGACCTTGGAGAATCGGGAGACGTACGTCAAGCTGGTGGAGAAGAAGCGCCTGACCGAGAGCAACCAGCAGCTAGCAGCGTTGAGAGAAGGACTTGCGTCAGTGCTGCCGATGGAGCTCGCACCGCTGTTTACGCCACGAGAGCTGGAAATTTTGATTTGTGGGCGCGGCGAGGTGGACGTGGACCTGCTCCGCCAGTGCACCGAGTACAGCGAGGGCTGCGAGGAGTCGATGCCGCACGTGGCGCATTTCTGGGAGGTGCTCGAGGAGATGTCGAGCGAAGACCGTACATCGTTTCTGCGCTTCGTCTGGGCGCGCAGCCGCATGCCGAACTCGGCCAAGGACTTTCCCATGAACTTCAAAATCCAGTCGGCACACGACCCGGGCGCGCGCGTGAACCCCGACACGTACTTGCCGCACGCGCAGACGTGCTTCTTCGCACTGCGGCTGCCGACATACTCGTCTAAAGAGATCCTGCGCGCGAAGCTGCTGTATGCGATTCAGAACTCGCCCAACATGGACGCCGACGTGCGCCTGCACAATGCCGAGGGCTGGGCCGACGCATAGTAGGCGTGCAAGAGACGAAGAGACAGAGACGCCTGCATATTTTATTTTTTATATTCCACCTCCATTTTTCGTAATACACAACTTGCTTTTGACAAATGCGAAGTGCCACTGAAAGAAGAAAGCATGAACGAAAGCGACATGCTCTCGTACGAGCAAGCAGATGATGACGGCTGAAGCAACTCGTCTACCCTTTCGACATTTTCCGATTGAATGACGTGGCACCTCAAGTTTCAGTGCACTCGATTTTCCGCTTGCGAACATCAAACGCGCACCAAGCGGTCAACTTGGACAGTGCGCTCGGGGCGTCATTGCGATCGTCAGTTTTCAGACTTGGGGATCAGGAAGCAAAGGGCTTAGGTGGCGATGACCTGACGAAGCGGAGCTCAGCTAGCGAATGCGCAACAGTTCAATGCAGGCAACTCCGAGTGCTCGGAAGTCTTTTTGAACCATCAACATTGGTCGTCTGGCCCTCTCGAAAGTGATCGATTGTCATTGGATCTCCTTGAAGTTGGGCGGATCCCACTTGGTGCAGCGACAAGACAGATCACACTTCTCGCAAACTACTGTATCAGTACATTTACCAAAAAATGCCATTTGTTTCTAAAATACGTACTGAAACATACTAAGATGAGATAAAAACTAGTCGTTTGTGGATCAGCTCCTGTGAGGAGAATGTTGTCGTCCGATCGCAGCGTGACAGCGGGCTGTCAACCTCGAAAGCGGCCGGAATGAAAAACTTCGCAAACTGCTACGGGGGACTCGAAAGCACACACTCTTGTACAGCGAGCTTCATTGCATATACACCGGGATATCCACTCGGCCACTCGCTCTTCTAACGACAACGAGACCTGACAGACATACTAGCTCCACCCAAAGCAAATAAATACAAAAGGGGTCGAGTTTCGCTCAACCTGACCTCAACGTCACCAGACATACAGCTGGCTTCAGGACCCACGCCGTTTTGGTGCAACGGCATGTGCAGTCCGCGTACGGTACCGACGAGGATTCGGATGGCGGGATTCTTCTCCAGCTGTGTCAGTTAATGCATCGAATGCGCCACGTGGTTTGGATCCGCACGTCATGTGGAAGGCCAAAAGCGTGTAGGCTTCTCTTCGAGCTGCTCTCTTTCGCACTTGTTCTCCCAATTTTTCTCCTTTTGAGGGGAGAACCCATGTCTCTTCCTAAGATAATCAAGCATACGCGCATACACGATGATGTTGGCACCCTCGACCGAGAGCGTGTGGTGGATCTTGTCAGGCTGGATCTCGGCGTCGACCTGCAGCGTCTCGAGCGCGTACTGTGCGTCCATCACGTGCTCGGGTGCTTTTGTTCGCCTAGCGAACACTCTCAAGCAACCGGAGAGAGCACCAGAAGCTCCGTGTTCTCGCGCTTTAGGGCGTGGTGGCATGTAAGTCAGGTTTTCTAAGTTGTTTAGCGGAAAATGGTCTGTTGCCTGTCAGATGATGATGCAGACCACGCTCTAATACTGAGCACGCAACACTACAGTGATGTGTGTTACTTTTACACGTTGCGAAACGATAAACCTTTTTAAAGTAGAATGTATAGAGCTACATAAGCGAATACGAGCTTAGAGTCATCAACTTGTCAGTTTACGCGCATAAATACTTGATAGAAGGGACGATGCTCTGTTAACGTTCGTCCCCCTCTCGCTTCATCTGAAGCGAAGAAAAAGAACCACTTCAACCTCAGCTGTTGACGCGACGACGTCATTTGTGCGGTGACAACATCTATTCTCGTAGTAATCATTTTATTTCTAGTTTATTTGCTAATAACCTTCCCTATAATGGCTATAATCAGTAAAATCACATCTCTTCACCGACTGACGCGCAAGCCCAACGCCAGCAAAGCTCGCTTTGGTCTCATTTCTGAACTTGCTGGCCACTGCCCAAGAGCTCCGAAGCAGCCAGCCGCACACCACACGCACTCACCAAGCAGCCAACACACAACAGCGGAATGGAGATTGAGCTCAGCACTATGAACAGCAACATGAACCCGGTGGACTGGCGCGACTGGGAGGACTCGCTCGACACGATCGGCAGCCCCGGGCCGTTTGAGATGGACTTGGGCTTTGACAACTTTCTGCTCACGGCCGCCGACGACTTTGCCGAGCCGTTTGCGCTCTCAGCGGCGAACGCGCAGCAGCATCACATGCATGTGGCCCCGCACGACTCGACTGGTTACAACGCGATGTACTCGCACCAGCAGCAATGCCAGAACCAGAGCCAGCAACAGCAGCAACCATTCCAGCTGCGCGATGAAGACGAAGAGCTGCTCGCGCTCGCGGATGCCGAGGTGTTTGTGTACGAGCAGGAGCAGGGCGGTGTGCTCTCGGAGCACATGTTCAAGTGCGAGAGCATCGTCGACCTGAGCAGCTACATCGGCAACAACAACAACAGTGGCGCTTCGAGTACGACATCGACGGCAAAGCGCACGCAGCGCAAGCGCAAGAGCACCGACATGACTCCGCAACAGCCACAGCAACACATTAAAGAAGAGCCACTCGCGCCAACGTCTCCAGAGAAGAAGCTCAAGAGCAACCAGCCAGCGAAGCTCGACGAGCAGGCCGAGCGCCTGTACCGGAGACGCTACGACATTCTGCACGAGATTCTCGAGGCGTGGAACACAGGCGGTATTGAAGACATGGAGGAAATCGCCGACAGCGTGTACGACGACGACGTGACGCTCATTAGCCCAGACTACACGGACGGCCTGCAGGGCGTGCAGGCGATCATGAACCACTGGAACACGCTGCTGGACGCGTTCCCGGACGGCATCATGGAGGAATACGAGATTCAGCGCGAGGACGCACATGGCGAGAAGATCAAGGCCACGTGGGTCTTCAGCGGCACGCAGATCTTCCCATTCTTTGGTGTCGAGCCGCGCCATGAGAAGGTCTGCATTAGCGGCACGTCGTTCTTCTCGTTCAAGGGCGACAAGATCCAGCAGGTCGTGCTCTCGTGGAACTACCGCGAGGCGCTCATGAAGCTCATGGGCGTGGCCCCCAGCAAGGCCGTGCCCGGTCAAGCAAACCACATGTCGGCCTCGGCCGCCGCGCAGATGGCGCAGATCCTCGCGGCCCACCGATGAGGCAAGCAATGGCCACATGTTAGTCTTAGTGTTTAGTGTCACGTAGAAAAAGCGAATTTGTAAGAAGTTCGCCCTAATATTATAAGAACGAAACGATGAAAAAGAAGAGCATCCAACCAAGCATGCCAGGCATTTTTCTACTGGGTATTCTCTGGCGTTAGACAAGCTTCTGCAACAGGTAGATGTGGCCTGGGATGGCTTCACCACTCTCCTTGCGCACAGCAATGGGCTCCTGCACCTTGATCTCAAAGCCGTTGGCTATGGCGAGCGCTCGGATGTACGCCTCCGAGTGCTGGAAGCGGCCCGAAGCCGCGAGCTTGAAGCCATCAAAACCACGGAGTTCATCAGTTCCTTCTTCAGACAGCAACTCGGTGGAGAACGCGAGCCACCCGCGGGGCTTGAGCTTGTGGGAGCAGAGCGCGAAGATCTCTTCCAAGGCGCCCACGTAGATCCAGACGTCGGCTGAGATCACGAGGTCCAGGGAATCATCCGCGCGCTTGCTCAGGAACGGACCAATGTCGTCGGCTGCAAGGATACAACATCGAGGTGAATAGCTCAGGTTTAGACTGAACTTTATCCATTGCGAGGACCACCAGATTTTTGGAGGGTACTGAGAAGTACGTACTCTGCAGTTCGTCGTACAAGCCAGCTTCACGCGTTTTCTCGATCATCAGGGGCGAGATATCCACCTGAAACACGCAGCAACAAATACGACACGACGATACACAGCATAAGCGGCCACTCCGCATGCCTTACAACGCCACCAATGCCGAGAACGTACCCCAACAACATGGGCGACAAACGGACGGAGTAAGCGGCCACAGAGACCCGTGCCGCAACCCACGTCCGCCACTCGCCACTGCGACGGCTCATCACCTCCGGAGAGAGAAAACACACGCGGCTTCACCTTCTTGAGCGCGTCCACGAGCAGCCACGGCACACGGTACTCCAAGTGCGTCACGAGCTTCTCCTCAAAGGTCTCGGCGAGCTCGTCGAAGACCTCCTTCACGTAGGCTGGCGCAGCCGTTGTGGCCTGACCACGCAGCGTCGCGAGCGAGTGGACAGCGCGCACGTGGTGTGGGAAGCGCGCAATGATCGCCTCGTAACCGGCGATGACAGCTTGCGGCTCCTCTTGGTAGTACACTGATCTGCGTACAGATCAAGCAGTTCAAAAGTACCTTGCATTTATTAGTATGCCAGCTGGGTTGAATAATAACAATAGTGTCCTCAGCAGGTAGACACTATTCGCGAGTGAAAGTCGGTCGGTACCTAAGGACAGTGTGCGCGACCGAGTCGTTGTCGTCAGCGGCGACCACTTGCAGCATGAAGTGCACGGCAAAGTACGTCTCACCTGTGTGGACAACATAAAGTGGACATCACACACTCCGAGTCAGGTAGTATATAGGACTGTAAGTGTGCAGCAGCTTGCATTCGTCAAGTACGCACCCATCATTTGCAGAATGACAGCGAGGTTGAAATTCGCCTTGGCACAGTCCGGTTTCTCAAGCAGAACGTCGACGAAGCGCCGCGCGGCACGCAGGAACTCGCCATTTTCAAAGGCGGAAGTTGCTTCGTCACGCATGACAGCGAGCTCTGTCTCCGACACGTCGGTCTTTTCCTCGTAACTTGGACTTGCATTGTCTAGTTGAAAGCTCTCTCTTAGCAGTACTGGGTCTGCTAAGTTAACAAATGCGGAAAGACGGCAGCGTCATGAGTGCCACAATCGATATGTGTTGGCGTCATAGTCAATAGCAGTGAAAAACTTTTCGTACCTCCGACGACCTCGATGCTGGCGTTGGACACGTCAACGACAACGCTCGCTGGAAGTGCTGTGATGCGGAAGTGCTTGCACAGGTTGCGGAAAGTGCTGCTCGCGGAACGCAGCACGGCAATAGTGAGTTCGCTTATGCCACACACAGAGGCAGCACTCATAAACAAGTGAAGAGGATCATAAGGGAGCACGTACGCTGGTGGCACCGTCTTCTCGGCGGCACTCAGCACGGCGTCCGAGCTGTCCGCGTCGTCGAGCAGGCGCTGGCGAAGCACTACCATTGGCGCGCGCGCAGCTGCTGCGTCGGGAAGCACGCGGGCATCTGCTGGCGCGGCCCAGTCGCTCGTAAAATAGAGCAGGCATTGCGTGCTGTGTGCTGCTGCGACTGGGCGATTTGAAGCATCGCTCGAGAGCGGCGGCGGCAGCAAGGCGCGCAGAACGTGCTGCATCTCGTCGCTGGTGCTCATTGGCTTTAGCTTGTCAAAATGGCTTTGCTTGTCAGTGGTTTGTCAGAAATGTTTTTTTGATCGACCAACTTTTTTATTCGGGACACAGGCCCTAATTCATTCAATTGCTGAATAGGGTCGCAGCTCCTATTTTAGAATGTGTTTTGGAAATGAGGATCATAGTTTGTACTCGCTACAAAGCGTCGCTTTGGGTCAGATTCGCTATATAAAAGCGCTAGACTGTTTTACAAGAATAAGCTACTGTAATATGAATTTTGTGGAAATGAACATCTTGAATTCACTATGAAACGAGATGATATTGACCATCTACCATACAAAACAGACCAAAACGAATTACCGACTTTCCTTTGTAAAAGGCCATGCTAATGTTAAAAGCCACCCCTACAAAGACCCAATCACAGGACACAACTGCAATTGTCCGGCAACCTTTCTTAATAGCCACAGCATAAATTCGTTCGTAAAATTCAGTCGTAAATACGAAAGACAGCGTAAAAAGTCCAAGGCGGACAAAACAGACGTCCTGCCACTCATTTGAGCAATGGCGGCGGTCTCTCCGCCACCGCGCGGAAGAACAACGATCAAGGGGACGCATCGTGTCACGAAGAAGTACGCCCGCGCATCGGTCACGAATGAGCAGAAGATGAACGCTGTGCGTCTCGTGCGAGAAAACGGCATGGCGGCAGCGATCCGAGAGTTGTATCCAAGCCTCGGGCCGGCTCAAGCCAAGTCCAAGCGGCGCCAAGTGTATCGCTGGGTCGAGTCGGCAGCGGAGATCGAGTTCGCAATTGCGGCCGGGAAGGGCGACCATCGCAAGCACCGCGAGTGTGGCCACTCTGTCGTCCTGCCACCTGCTGCTGAGGAACAACTCGTCTTTTGGATCAACGACATGCGTGCGGAGGGGCTGCCAGTCTCCCCAATGATGCTGACGCTCCAGGCTCGACAAGTCGCATCTGACTACGACGTGCCAAGCGAGGTGTTCTCAGCGTCGTGGAGCTGGCGGAAGCGCTTCCTCAGACAGCACCAGATGTCGCTCCGCCGCAGAACGAGAGTGGGGCAGAGGACGCCGGTGGATGCGCAGCAGGTCGCGATCGCGTTTGGCGCCACAGTTCGCGATGCAGTGGCGGCGAACAAGTGCGTGGCCGTCTTCAATGCTGACCAGACGGCGCTGAACTACGAGTATCTCCCCACTCACACTATCAACGGGAAGGGCGAGCGCACCGTGTGGATCAGGAGCAGCGGCGTTGAGAAGAGCAGGATGACAGTGATGCTGCTGGCCGACGCTGAAGGCAACAAGCGAGCCCCGTTCGCGGTCCTGAAGCAGAAGCCATCGACGGTACCGCTAACGCAAGCGGCCAACGTGGCGAGTCAGCACGGCTTCGGTAGAGGAGTGTGGGCGGAGGCGTCGAGGCTGATGGAGGAGACCGGCATCCAGATCTACGGCAACAACAAAGGGTGGTGGAATGCGTCGTTGTCGGTGCTGTTCCTACGCTTTCACTTCGGCTCGAGAGACAACATCGACAACAACATCCTGCTGCTCTGGGACGATTTCAGTGGGCACTGGACAGAGGAAGTGCGCGCGTACGCTGCCAGCATCAACGTCGTGTTACTCAAGATCCCGCCCGGTTACACAGCTGTCTGTCAGCCTGCCGACGTTGCGTGGATGAAACCGCTGAAGCTACAGCTGCGAGGCGAGTGGGTGGCGAACATGGAGAAGCAGTTGCACGAGCACAGACGCACCACCAGTACCGGAGCGTTCAAGATGATCGCGCCAAAGCGAGCGACAGTGATCAGCTGGCTCGACCGGTGCTGGCGCGCGCTCCCCACCGAGACTGTACGCAGCGGGTTCAAGAATCTCCTTCTCAGCAGCCACGAAGATGTGTGCAGTGGCGAGCCTGTCTCCGGATGCGGTGTGTCTGATCTCGTTTCGTCGTTGAGCGCTCTTAATGTGTGTCAGGACATGGGCTCTGATATAGAATGTGACTAGTATAGTAACAGCCGGTAATAAAGAGGCTTTGGTCACGTAGCTCAATCGGCAGAGCACCGCGCTTTTGTGCGGATGGACGCGGGTTCGAATCCCGCCGTGTCCACTTTCTTTTTGGTAAAAAACCCGTCATCTCGTATTTTTCATGTAAATCGATTTAGAGAGGATTCTATTGTGTCTGTAAATGGAGGGTGGCTTTTTACATAGGAAATTCGGTAATGCTAAGTACTGGCCCCACAAAAATGAAATCTATGTGTCCGATCAGAGCGAAATGGATTGGTTTCATAATTGCTTATCATTTAAATAGGTTCTCAGTGCAATATTGTTTGAAAACAATCGCCGGTTGACTTAGCACAAGCAAGTTGGAAGAGAAATATCAGGTTTTTAGCAGTAGCGTGATCGCATCATTTTATTGCGTGCCTGCAATACCACTGTCACGGTGTCGTGGAAAACACGTGTGGCGATGCAGACAGCAATTGCAAATGCATTTTCATGCCAAAGCCCATTAATGGGAGATCAACGTGTGTATGCACTCCAGCAAAATAAAGATTTGTATAAGTACTAGTTTGTTGGTGGTAAGAGGTGCAGTGATACGATCACACTATACACATGCAGTGGCTATTTACATGTAGCGATGCACGCTTCGAAAGTGTTAGTGCTTGTGTGTGTGAAAATAATTTTTTTCGTCCGCTTGTATTATGCTCCATATTTTTGTTGAACGAGGAGGAGCCTGGTCCTGAATAAATTCACTACTTTTGTTCAGTCAAAGGGCTCCATTAGCTCTTTCGCTAAACAGTCATTTTGAATGGCACCCAAAAAGGCAGCCTAACGAAAGACTCTGTTGCACACTGATTAAATAAAATGTGCCTGATGAAAAATGATGGCTGCACATTATTGTCCAATTATATTGGGGAATATCGTTGAAAAGTACTCCGCAAACACACCAGAGCACCCAGCGAAGAACCATAGCATATTAAGCCAAATTCACAACAGATTTTTTCTGTCCATAAATGGCATTTTTTGTAACGGGGTGTACCGTACACGACACGCTAGGTACGATCTACGTGTCCTCCTCTCATTGGTCGTTATCTTTCTTGACGCGTCACTCTCGGATTGGTCAGTATTCCTCAATATTGGCCAATCAGGAGTCGACCTTGTATT
>JAASGT010000226.1:0-37006 GCA_023334315.1 Globisporangium alternatum | reverse complement strand
TTACTTTGTTTAAAAAGACTATTTCGACAGCAGCGTCGACAGCCTGAAGCATTATCGACACCTTGTTTGTCCATTTTGCACAAATACAGAGCTGCAACAAATTGATTACTGTGCAACAAATCTCGTCACTCGCCAGCAACACATCTGGCGGGACTCGCATCGACGCATCGAACCCAAGCCTTCACGCCTATGTATATGCTTGGAGATGTACTCAACGAAGAGACCTTTTCAGCCTCAAACCGGAGTAAAGTTGCTCGTTCTTTTAATCATTTTCGCCATCACTCGTTATTATTACGCTGAGCCGGAAGAGCATCCGAACTTCGACGTCGTGGAAGAGATTGTGGACGAGCTGCTGAAAGAAGGATTGCTGGACGCGCTCTTTGACGAGTACATCTGTGGCTCGCAGAAACGGAGTGTGTGAATGAATTCTGGAAGGGCTCGCTGGGAGAACCCATTGTAGACAGCGAGAAGACAAGCGACTATTCCACATACCGCCGAGACGCCTGTTTCACTCGCCGACTCTCGTCTTCAAGCGAACTCAAGCTCGTCGGTGCTGTCGATTCTATTTTCAAGGGCAATCACTTTATCCAGCGAATACGATCGTGCTGCCGTGCAGTGCCAATCCAGTTGCTGTAGTTGACGAAGTTGAAAAATGGGAGCCAACGGCCTGACAGAATCGGCAAGCTGGATGTATCCGGCATCGAGTCATCCGCTTGCTGAGCACAATAGAAACATACTCGGACCTCTCTCTTCCACATAATCCGCACATTATCGACCACCTTGAGCCTCGATGAAGTTGAAGTCGCCACACGAGAGGTGCAACGTATCAGAGTCTCAATTTCGTGGAGTCTCTTCGTCACGCAATACCACACCTCTCTGTTGACTTTCGCAAACCAGCTGAGCGCAGCACTCCTACTGCATCTCCTACACCGAGCTCCACGCGATCCAGCGATGCATGACACGTGGTGCAGCAAACTGAAGATGAGTTCGACATCCGCTGCATTCAGCGCCTTTCGAGCTGATTGCATTCCAAAATATAGCGCTACTGCGCGATTCGAACACTCCAACATGCCAGTTTGCTCGACAGCGGCACCAATCTGCAAAGAAGAACCTCTCCTTAATAGACTTCGTCGAAACGACGAGATCGTTTTTCGCCTGAAAGGTCGCGCTCGTGCTCGTTGTCTGTGGATCAATGTGAGCTCAAAACCCAGCGCTCTCGGTGGAAAAAGGTGCTGGCACGTCGTCCAAGGCGTGTTCTCGTCTAACACACGCGCTGATATGGTCTCCACCCTGTCATTTCACAATCAGCGGCAGTGTGAAGACCCTTGGCAGCATCCCCAAGCGGAGGCAGATAGGCGATCCGGTCTCTCTCTGCGTTAATGAAGGTCAAGAACGCAGATGCACGCGGTCTCGAACCGTACGCCAGGGACACAGAGGCGAAAGATGGCGAGGATAGAAATAATGATAACGAAGCGCCGATCCCACTCGAAGACGCCTACGCCACGCTGCTCCACGACACGGAGATGAAGCGCGTGCTCCTCGACATACTGTGCTCCGTGGTGTACTTCTCGCTCTTCGTCGCGATGCTCTTCTCGCACATCCCAGCGTCAAACACGCTCTACAAGCTCGGCAACTCGGTCTCCTCGACGCTCGCGAGCTCCGGCTCTGACACGATCACGACGGACTCGACCATCAAGTTCGCCAACATCCAGACGATCGGCGACACGTTCGACTGGCTCGCCGACACGTTTGTGCCTAGTGTGTTCGTGACCGAAGACTATAACGGGGACCTCCTGAAGAAGGACAAGTGGGGTCGCGTGGCGATGTTCAACAAAGTGCTTGGCGCAGTGATCTTTGAGACTGAGCGAGCCATGATTCACCCGTGCCAAGCAGAGCAGTACCTCGTGGATCTCTATCCGAACTGCTACGACGCCGATAACGTCGCTAATGACATCAAGCTCATCAGCTTTGACACGAACGCGACCGAGGCGGCCGACTTGATCAGCAAGCTCAAGCTCAACGGTACCTGGCTTGACTTCTCCACACAGAGCCTCGTGATCACCATTGTGACGTACAACGGCGAGATCCAGTCGTATACGGTGACTGAGCTCACGCTCGAGTTCAACCAGGGCGGATACGTCGAGCCGTCTTCGTCCACGACGCCAGCGATCGCAGACCCATACAAGAATAAGAGCATCATCGTGCTCGATGTGCTCGTGGGGATCTGCTGGCTCGCTGCCATGGTGGAGTACACGATCGTAGCATTTCGCCAGCTTCGCGAGGTTCGAGCTCGGTTTCGCACCTCAGTGGGTCAGACTTTGCGATTCGGGAACTCTGGACTTCTCCACGTTCAGCATGAACTCATCTCGGTGGTATTCTTCAACTTCACGATCAAGTACATCGCACAATTCCCCGTGGCGCTCTTCTACGTGCCGTGGTACCTCATTGTGTCGCTCATGACGGAGAAGACGTTCCGCGACAACCTCGCTCGCCTCGTGGTCACGGGCAAGAAATTCGACGTGAACTCGGATGAGCGCAATGGACTCATCGCCGTGACCAACTCGCTCCAGGATGTCGCGAGCTGGACCATCCTGCTGCGTGCTGTAGCGGTGCTGGCTGTGATTCTCCTGGGTCTCCGCATCCTGAAAAGCTTCCATTCGCACCCACATCTCGGTGTCTTGACGCGCACGATCGCGAGCGCGCTGCACCAGTTCCGCTGGGTCTTCGTCGTCTTCGTCATCGTCATCCTCACGTTCTCCGTCTCAGGTACCGTTCTCTTTGGCGACCGCGTCGAGGGCTTCTCGTCCATGGGGAATTCACTGGAGACATGTATCAACATGCTCTTTGGGAGCTTCGACTACTCGACGATCCAGAACGTGTACCGCCCGGCGTCGATGCTCTTCTACTGGGCGTACATGATCATCGTGAGCCTCGTGCTACTCAACATGATGCTCGCGATCGTCGTGGACGCGTACGCAGAAGTGAGTTCCGAGAAGAACCGCGTGACGAAGAACACGTCGACAGTTCGCGTACTCAAGAACATCATATCAGATCTCCTTCAGAACCCTTTCAGCAAATTCAGCAGCGGTAAAGAAAACCGTGGCCAGGCTCAACAAAGCTACTGGGCTATGCTGTTACAGGGCAGGACTGGACTCAGTATGGAGACACCCGACGATATCTTGGCGCAGTATCGGATGCTGAGCGCAGACGAAGTGATCTCGCGTGGGAAAATCAAGCCCCAGCTGCTACTGAAGCTACTTGAGAGTCTCTGCAGAAGCCAACAGGGTGAAAGAAAGCCAAGAGCTACTCTCAAGAAGCCAAGAAGCAACGACTTGACGGCGAAGTTGCTGCATGACTGGTTTCCTGGTGCTCAACTCTTGGACGCAGTTGTTAATGAGACTCTGCGCTTCATTCGTGAGGGCATGAGCAAGGCACCTATGGCTCAAGCTGATGCGCGAGACAAAATCGAGCAAGTCAAACGACTGAGCAAAGCTGAAGAGACCCGCGTGGTGATGGAAGCCTCGTCGATCTCAGACCTCTCTAGCACCAGCCGGGAGGACTTTAGGCTGCGAAGAAAGACATCAGCCTCACACCTGTCAGACGAAGGCATTGCGGGAATATCGGAAGCAGACGCTGGGGACGACAACGATGTCCAGTCGCAAATCGCGCTGCTACTCAAGCAAATGGGAGAGATGCAGCAGAAAATGGACGTCTTACTGAGTAAGAAGTCGCAAGCATAAGCAGAAATCAATAAGATGTTGCACTTTGCATTGTACAGTAAGTGGCGACCTCTTTATTCGTCTTCGCTTTGCCTCTCGTGGTCCAGTTCGTCCATCATGTACTTGGATCGCGCGTCCAGCAGGCTCTTGAAACGCGAGTAGAGTCGCGAGATGCGCTTCTTTTCGGCCTGTTCAGGCTCGAGAAACGTCGACACGAGCGAGTGTGGGTGCACCTGGGCTGCTGCGGCGAGCGAGCCTGGAGTAGGTTGCCTTGGCGGAGGGTTACTTTGGTTGCTGCTCCCAGGCTTCAGATGGCTCTGGTCAACTGGTGCTTTATGATGGACGAGCTCCGGAGCCGGCGTAGAGAGGTCTCCACTCTTGTTTGTCGCGTTCACGACGATCGACGCCCGGAACGCGGCCTTCTTGAGCTGCTGCCTCAGAATCTCCTTTCGCACTTTCGAGTCGTGCAGTTTTTGCTGTTGGTGCGTCACGCTCGCAATGTACACGTGCACTTTCTCAATGTGCAAAATCGCCTGGTTCTTTGCCTGGATGCGCACGAATCGTCCTCGAGAGTTGGGCGGCGCGTGCCACACGATGGACGGCATCGCTTTTTCTTCGACACAGTGAGAGCTCACACAACTGGCGAGGATGTCGTCCAGGTCGCGACCCACGCCCGTTTTCATTGAGACGCTGATGTGCAGTGGAAACATACCCAGGTGTCTCAGCGGCGGGTGCATCGGTCGCAGCAGCGTCTTTCGCTGAACTCCGGTCCTGCTATCGGCCGATGAGGTGTTCCCAGTAGCAGTGCTGTTCCCATTGTACAGATGGCTGATCTCTTCGCGCAGCCAGATCTTGACCGAGTGGATCACGTGGTAGTTCGCCAAGTCGACCTCCCACCACGGCTGGAGCTCTTCTCTCGTGTGCGCACACCGAATCGCGTCGGGCTGCACGGCGTTGCGCGCATCCATGCCAAAAATCGTCGATGACTGCCTCGCGCGCTTGTTGAGAGCGACGTCCTCAAGGTGGCCTTCGTCCTGTGGCGGCTGCTGGGACCACTTGTGCACGATCGAGTTGTAGATCATGAGGCCGATCTCGTCCAGTGGATATTGCGTCAGGTCAGCCGCTGTGCTCTTCTGAAGTGGCTCGCTCTCAAAAGCCTGCAGCGATCGCTCGTCCTCGTGAAGTAGGATCTCCTGGCACATAAGACAGACCTGGGCTTTTGCGTACAGTGCTGACGCAGCGTAGAACTTCTTGGAGTCCTGGATGACCATGCCCCACTTCCGACGCAGGTCGAAGATGCGCTTCATCACAACGACACCGGCGAGGTGGTTGCGCATGTACCGCCGCTCGCAGAGAGCGCACTGGCCGCGCGTGGGGGCCCACATCTGTGTCTTGTGTCCGTGTGCATGCTCATCGTTGGCCGTCGCTGTCTTGTCCTTCATAGAGAGGTACGATGGTGAGGACGACGGTCGAGCTTTCAAGCGTCCGTACTGGTCAAGTGCTGAGAACCTCCTTCTACCACCAGTGTTCTCTGAGTCTTCGTCTGCAATCGCCATCGGCACCGCGTTGCGTCGCTTTCCTGGCGAATGACTCAGCTGATTCTGAGCACTTCCACTTAACGAGCCGCCATAGGAAAGCGAACTTGCGCTCTCAAAGTGAAGTGTCTTGCCACCGACGGTCATCTTGACCCAGCCAGTATCATGCTGCGGGTTCACGTGCGAGCTGCCCTTGACTGGTAATTGAGCGCTGGACGGTCGCTTCTTCAGCGTAGTGGCGTCAAGCAGAGCGAGAGATGACGATGCCGACGACTTGCCCACAAATGATTTCACTGCTTCAGCGCTCGCTGTCTCTGTCTCATCGCGATTTGGTTCATGAACTTCACCAAATCTGCTTCGGGTTGGACTTGACGCTCTTGGAGATTGTGACGATTCGCCCATGCCCACCATCCCAGTAACGGTGTTGCAGACATCAACTGGAAGTTCTCTTCTCACCATCTTGTTCCTCTTGCGATCCTCACTCTCAGCGTCGACGGTTCCAAACTGAGACGCCTCGGAGGCGCAGACACCTTCTCCATTCGCTGCTCTCTCGATCGCTTTGCTGACACTGGCACTGATAGTCTGAAGCAGTTCTGTGATCGTATTCTGGTTCACTACATAGAGCTCATCTTCGCAGTCTTGACCTCGAATCCGACTTTGTTCGTTTTTACCACCACCGCCAATGTTGTCCAGATCCAGAGTGAGCTCTCGTATCCTCAGCAGTTCGCCTTTGTCCTCGCTGCTCAGTTCCTCAGCACTCGTCCAGGAAGCACCGAATTTATGCTGACACGCGCTCAGCATCGATTTCTTCTCGTCTATTGACTGGTTCAGGTGGCCTTGGTGCACGAGCTGCAGCTCTTGCGCTATCCGCGTGAAGAAAGTGTCGTGGCGATGGGAATACGATGGCAGCGGTGCAAGTCGAAGCCTCAGAATCGCGTCAGAGTAGTGAATCGCAATGTCTGCGAGCAGTCAGTGTCAAGGGATGGTAAGCAGACGAGAAAGTTGAGATACAAAGACAGGAAACAGCCTACCTGGGTTGAAATCGAGCTGGAACACGGTTTGCTCGCAGCTGTAGTGGATCGCTTTCCACCGCGTCTCGTAGATCTTGAGTAGCCACAGTACTTGCCTTGTGAACCTGTTCACCCAAGTTAAAGGCTTCGTTTTCAGGAGATGAAAGAACCATGGAGAGGTTTAATATGCTATAACGTACTCGTTCTCTGGGAGTTCCTTGAGCTGTTCAGCAGCGGCTTGAGTCAGAGTGTGCGCATGTCTGGCGTAGGCCGACACCGCGCGTCCAAGGCGCTCGGTCGACTCGTCCATGAGGATTAACTACAGATAGATAAAGAGAGAAGTCAGACCAGTGCAGTCCCAGTGGTCAGCGAGGGCAAGCAATCACACACACCGTACAAAGTAGACTCTGGTCGAAGTGCGGTGAAGCGCGCACATGTGGCCCAGAACTTGCGCTTTGACTGCGACGCCGCTCAAGAACTTGAGCACTGAACCCAGCAGCAGCGACGCATCACTCGAGCGGGAAAGCTGGCTCAGTGCAGTCTTCGCGATTGCCGACGCTCGGTTGAACAATTGGCGCGCATCCTGCCAGGAGCTCTCAGAGATGTGTAGGAGGTTACCATTCTGGAGCTTCACTGCCTGCTCCACCTGGGCTTCTGCGTACAGCGCATGCATCTGAGCCATCGCTAGCAGAGTGAGCACGAGATCCATGACGAGAGTGTACTGAATGCGCTGCTCGCGCCCGATCAGCCGATCAGAGCTCAGGTTCATCGAGCTGAAGCCGTAGAACAGCGGCGGGAACACCATGAGTTGCTCCATCACGCCTTGAGTCGATCCGTCTTGGAGCTCCTGGTACTTGTGGTGGGCTTCGTTTGCAGACTGCCTGAGCGCGAGCAGGTACGGGAGGTACTCGGTCAGCAGTTCGAGCACTTGAGCGTACGTCGAGGCACTCCGCCGCGTTTGATGGATCAGCGGGGTTTCCGTGAGCTTGAGTCGGATCTGCGACGCAGAAATTCAGAGAATTCCATGAAGATCGCACAATTTCAGCTCGAGTCCACCACTACCAACACAAAGCATTCGGTATTACGCACCTGAGTTCGAAGCTCGGCGAACTTGTTCGAGCCAAAGTGCAGCACGCTGAGCTTGAGCTAATTACGAAGAGGGTAAAGCAAAACACGAGATGAGCTGCTGTGCGGTACAGATGGTCAACCAGTACTTCTAGGGTACCTCAGCCTGGAGCTCCTCGTCAGAGAGCAGGTGGAAGAGCGGTAGGCGACCGCACCACAGGCGATGGTGCAGCCATTTCGTGGACGCCATGCGCGAGTCTCGCGCCAAAGCGATAGCTCTCAGATCAGCAACAGCGGCAGCCTCAATACGCCTCAACGGCGCGATAGTGGAGGACCATCCTTGTCGCCAATTTTGGACTGAACGAAACGCCACGAGCGAGCTCTTTCTTGAGAAATGGCGAGGTCGGCGTGACGCAAGTTGGGCTAATTCTGATGCGCGACAATATGAAACGTGAACACCAATGCACTGACGATCTAATCGGTCGCCGCAGAGTTCTTGGAGCGCAATAGCATGCAGATCCATTCGACTGAGATTTCTTTGACTTTGCTTTTAGGTGGGAGCAGCATGCATGGTCCTGAGGAACTGCGGCTGTCAGGGATTTGCTACGTCAGCAGCAGCAGCAAACCTCAGAGTCTTCGTCGACGACGTGGACGGACGGCAGCAAGTGCATTCACAGGTTGCTGACATCTCAACAATCCATTAACCACACAAAGTACTGGAGCGTGCTTCGCGGCGTCGTGGGTGACAAATCGACTGCTTCTACTGCCAGAGTAGATCGATATTGCGTGGATTTTGGAGGCTTGCACAGCCCTAAAGGGCATCTTTTCCATTCAAAAGAATTGGATGCCCTTTGAAGCAGATTTGTGCCTTTTAAAATAGTATCTCCTCTTATAAGAGCGTCCTAGCATTTTGCAAAATTGAACTATAGGAGATTCCGATACATAGGGTTTCTATCGGAATCGCCTATTGTCGTTTAAGCGAACCTACATCGTCCACGTTCGCGACTTCCACATTTTCCTTCTTCAGCACGCTGCTCACAATGCAAAGTTGCTGTTATTTGGGCGAATGGAGAAAACTACTTCGCGCCAATTTTGAACGAGATACACTTAAATCGATTTTGAAAGGGTATAATTCTTGACAGACTGCACTATTGGGAGAGTTGATGTATCGCAGGCTCGTTCGTTCGTTCGATTCAGCGTCGTCGTCGTCCGGCAGAAAAGCGCCGCTACCGTCAGACAGAAAGCAAGAAGTGCGCAGGCAGGCGGCTTCTTCCTCTCTCTCTCCGTCCCCTTCCTCTCTCTCCAGAGGACTGCGGCTCCGTCAAGCTGGGTGCGTGCGTCTCAGCCGAAGCAGCGCATCTCCCAACTCGCGGTCGGCGCAGGTCTCGAAGAGCTCGCGAAGCCGCAGCAGTACCGGCGGTCGAAGCAGAAGACCTCCTCGTGGCGCGCATGACGACGACCTTCTCCTCGCCGCTCACGCGCAGCGCGCTGCGCAGGATGTCCACGGACGCACCGCGCCAACCAGTGGCTACGACTGCGATGGTGGCGGAGAACGAGACGGCGGACGAGGTCCTGAAGAGCAGCGACGTGAGCGAGGCCAGCAGCAGCAAAGGCGCGAGCGTCCACAAGCGACCGAGCAACGAGCGCGAGCGGCTCATCCAGGTGCGTTCGTTCATGGTGAAAGTTATAGCAGTTGCTGTTGTCAATGCGTGCTTATTTGGCTATTGGTGTCGTTGTGTTTTCTGCGTGATGCAGGAGTACACGACGTACCAGAACGGCCTCACGCCCGCGAAGAGGCGTCGTGCGAGTCGTAAGCTACCCGTGTCGCCTACCGCTGTTGCTAATAGCCCGAGCAAGACGGAGAGTCTCCACTCGTCTGCTGTATCCGAAGAAGCATCTGCGAAAGAAGCGGAGAACGTACCTCCAACAGCAGCAGCCATTCAGGAAGAAGCTGTGGTTCCTGACCAAGCAAGCGCTGTGGATGTAACTAAATCGAGCAGCGCAAGCGAGAAAGTTACAAGCGCGCCAGTGACAACTCCTGTGGTGTCAGCATCACAAGCTCCAGCTGTCGCATCTGTGGCAGTCGCGACGCTGACGAACGAGGAGAAACGCATGGACGGCGCACCAGAAGGAGAGCTCTATCTCGTGAACGTGCTCTCGCGTGAAGAGATCCAGCCGTCAGCCGATGTGGCGAAGGAAGCGCAGGAGCTGGCGGCGCTGCTGGATATCTGTGCGCAGCAGAGTGACGAGGCGGGCACGGATGCTGTGGTCGAGAACGACGTGTCGTGGGGGAAAGAGTACTACGCAGTGGACTCGGTGCGCAGGTTCGCGATCCACCACCCCGAGCAGCTCAAGCAGCACATGTACGTATAGCTTCCGCTGTTGCATGCGGCTTTAAAACTCTAGGGCTGTTGTACTCATACATTGTGGTTGTTTGCTGTATAGTGAGAAGGCGCTGCCGCTATTGGTGTGTCCTGCAGTGTCCAGCTTGCGATCTGCAATGACGCGAAACGCGCTCCTGTGCATTCAGGATGTGATCCTCTGTCTCCAGGACGACGCGTCCAACGCGTTTGGTACGGCCCACTGCCTTAATGTATGTGAGAAGCTCATCTTATTATGTTGTACTCATCCTACTGCCCGTGTCTGTTCACACAGACGCTTTTATCCCACTCCTCCTGAACCGCGCCTCGAGCGAGAAGGCGTTCATTCGCGACCTGGCTCGAGAGGTGTGTGTGTAGTTGGATAACAATTACCTCTCAACTGGTGGTGACTGACCTAAGGGTGCTCACTTCTTCTATGTGGTAATTAGGTTCTTGACACTGCTGTGAAGACGTGTGCGAACGAAGCACTGCTTCTCAACTTGCTCCGACTGAGTGTGAGCGAAAAGAACCCACAGGCAGCTAACGTGGTACGTGATCCGCCTAATTATCAACTGGGTGACGAAGATGAAGGATGTTTAACGTATGCATTGCATTCCAGATTGGTTTGTACGTGAACAAGTGCATCACGCGCATGGACAGCGCCATCTACCAGATGTTTGTGCTGGAAAAGCATGCGTCGTTCATCGAAGAGATGACGGCGCTGCTCAACTGCAGGGTGGTCGAGTGCAAGGTCGTGACGCGAAAGAGTCTCCAGCACACGCGGAAAGTCGTTGGGGTACGTCACTCCAGCGAGCCTAGCAATCTTCCTGGTTTATATGTGACTAACCAGTCTATCACAATGGTGCTTCTGAACTGCCGTACAGGATTCAAAATTCGTGGCGCTCGTGAAAAGCAAGCTCAGCGGGAGCGCGCAGTTCGACGTGCTCAAGGCATCGGAGATCAAATCCGCAGCCAAGAAGCCGGTGGCGACCAAGCAGCTGAGTATGCGCGAGCGCATGATGCAGATGCGCAAGCAGCAAATGGGGAAGCAGCACCAGTCTGCCGGTGATTTCGATGTCGTAGTCGCGACGCCAGCACCACCTCCGGCTCAGCAGCAGAAGTCGTCGACATGTTCCTAATCAAATCCACTTCGCTACCTATGACTATCAAACCAGTAACCTCGTAGGTAGTTTTGCAAATTCGTCTAACTCTGTGGTGCTATTCTAGAAACCCCAAATACAGCCAATGCGTCGACTCGGAACGGTCAAAGCCCCAGCCCAGCACTGTTGCGATCTCGCGTCCTTTTGAGTCCACGCGACCATTGCTCAAGGCAGTCAGTCAGTCAGTCGGTTAAAAGATCTCCAGCTAGCCAGCCAGTCAGCCGTCAGTCACACAAACAGACGCGATGCGGAAGCCCAAGGAGAAGCAGCGCGACCGCGGTGGTGGCGTCGCCGAGCCGCTGCTGGTAGACCTCTGGAACGCCTTCGACCCGCACTCGCGACTGATCAAGACGTGGCACATCGCGCTCTTCTACTGCTTGTTGTACGAGGCGTTTCTGCTGCCGTATGCCGTCACGTTTCTGCCAGCGACCTCGGGCGAGAGCGCAGGAGGACTGGCGAATCGACCAGAGTTCCAGCTCTTCTACGCGATTGAGCTGCTCTTCTGCATGGACTTCTATGTGCAGCTCAACACGGGTTACTACCAGGACGGCAACGTGCACCGCGACACGCGCAATGCGCGCATGAAGTACATCAAGACACTCGGGTTCGTGCTGGACGTGCTCGCCATTGTACCGTTGTCGTTAATGCCCATCAAACTCCCGCCTTTGAGCCACGTCGCCTGGCTCGAAGTGCACAAGGTCCTGCGCATGTGGCGCATCCCAAAGTACTTTTCAAGCCTCGAAGACGTCTTTTCCAAGAACTTTGTGATCCTCAAGCTGTCCAAGGTGCTCATCGTCACAGCCTTCCTCGCCCACCTGGTCGCCTGCGCTCGGTTCATGTTTGGCTGGGACACGGCCGACAGCACGTACAAGTGGCTACCTCGCGCGTCGTTCGAGCAGCAGAGTCTGCACTCCAAGTACGTCATCTCGCTCTTCTGGAGCCTGGGGCTGCTCACGGGCGTCTACGAGGGCGAGCTGCCGTCTCGCAACCAAGAGTTCCTCTTCACGATCCTCGTGACGCTGACGGGCTTTGCCCTCTTCACGTACCTGTGTGCGGCGCTGTTCGTACTGTCGAAGAGCGAGAGCAGTCAGGCCGTCATCGCTGAAGCGCGCATCAATCAGCTCAGACACTTGCTGTCGTTCCACCACGTACCAGAAGTCCTGCAGTCCCAGGTCGTGGAGTTTATCAAGCGCCACTACACGGACGCCGAGTCGAACGACCGCGAAGTCGTGAAGCTTTTGTGTCCGTCCATCTCGAAAGACATCCAAGTGGAGCTGCTGAAGGGCATGATGGCCAAGATCCCGCTCTTCAAGGACTGCAACGACCAGTTCATCGTTGCGCTCACGAGTCTGCTCGAGATGATCTCGTTGCCGGCGCACTATACGCTCTTCAGCGTGGGCGACGCCGGCGACTACATGTACGTGCTCAACTCGGGCGTGCTCAACATCATGGTGAACGGGAAGCGAGTGCGCGAGCTGCGACAGGGCAGCTTCTTCGGCGAGGTGTCGGTCTTCTCCAAGCGCCCGAGGTCCGCGACCGTAGTCACGACGTCGTACTGCACGCTCTACCGCCTCTCGCGGTTCCACACGGAGCGCGTGCTCGAGGGCTATCCGCACTACGCGATCCTCATCTCCAAGACGGTCGACGAGATCGTGAACCAGCGGCAGAACGCCACGGCCACGGGCGAAAAGCCCACGGGCGACGAGTTCATGCTCACGACGCTCTACCAGCTGTCCACCGAGATCCCGAACCACCGCAACAGACTAAAAAAAAAGAAATCGACGAACAACTCGCTCCACTTCCGCGCCAAGAAGCCCGCGCTGGGCCGTAGCAAGTCGTCGCAGAACGTCTCTGCTGCGGGACACGCCGAGTTCAGCATGAACGGCTGGTTGGAGAACGAGAGGAAAGAATCGCTCAACATGTCACCGATCATCCTGCCCAAGGTCTCGCCCAAGAAGCGATCGCAGCTCACGCGCAGCAAGTCTGCGTTTGCGCGTCACATGTCGAGTGGCATGTCGTTATTCACACGACGCAGCCGAGCCTCAGAGCGTGGTGGTGTTGGTGGACCGGGGCCGCAGGACGCGATCCAGGGCTTCTACGACAACCTCTCAGATCGCATGCTGCTGCAGCAAGAGCGCGAGAGGCGTGCTGCCAAGGCGTTCTGGTCCAAGTTGCTGCTGCCCAAGGCGATCGATGCGACGTCGCCTAAACGGGAAGTGTGGCTACTGGGTCTACAGCTGCACCTGCTGTTCAACTGGATCTTCATCCCGCTGCTGCTCTCGTTCCCGCTCATGAACTGCTCGGTCGCACTGCTTGGCACACTCCATGTACTTGCAGATTTGGTGCTCATCGCGGACCTGTACCTGAACTGTCATCTCACGTACATGAACGCCGACCACGAAAAGGTGACGCACCCGACGAAGATCGCAGCGCACTATTTGCGCGGCACGTCGTTTCTCGCTGACCTGCTCTGCCTGCTGCCATACGACGTGCTGCTCGTTTGGGTGCCATTAGCTAACCCGGCGTGGCTGCGCGTCCCCAGGTTGGCTCGCATCTGGCGCGTCCACGGCCACTTCCGCGAATGGGAGCTCAACTTCCGCGTGTACAACCAGGCGAAGCTTGTGCTCTCAATCGTGACGTTTCTGTTCTTCGTGCACCTCGTGACCTGTCTGCACTTTGGGCTCACGCAGCGTGAGGGCTTCAGCGCTGTGCCAGATGGATGGATGCCGTCGGACGACCTTGACGTGCGCCAGGTGAAGCTCGACTCGGGCGTGTTCGTGTACCTGGACCCAAGAAATCGAACGTACAGTGAGAGCCAACTCAGTGGAATCATCAGCATGCAGTACACGCGGTCGCTCTTCCTGGCAACGACGATCCTCACCACACGCGGACAAATCGTAGAGCCCGCGCGCGATCTTCAGTACGAGGTCGCGCTCGTGATCATGCTCTGTGGCTTGGCGTGGACTGCGTACCTGATCGATATGGTACAGAAGCGCTTCACGGCCTCGGCGCTCGAGCAAAAAGAGTTTCTCATCACGCGCACGCGCATCCAGAAGTTTCTGCGCTGCCAGAATGCCCCACTCGAGGTGCATCATCGCGTGAGCGCGTTCCTGGATTTTTGGTGGTCGTCGCATCGAGGCGCTATAGCTAGCGAGCTGCTGAACGAGCTGCCAGAGACGATCAAGCGCCAGGTGCTGCGCAGCATGTGCAAGCCAGCGCTGCAGACCATTTCGCTCATGCACGGCGTGCGCACCGTGCTGGACGAGCTCGAGCAGGTCTTTGTCGACAACGTCAAGTTCATTCTGTACGGCCAGGGCGAGACGATCTACCGCCAGGGCGACTACGCAAGCGGACTCTTCTTCCTACTGGAGGGTGACGTCGTAATCATTTCCAACGGAGGCGCGCCGAGGACCATCCCCAAGGGAGGCTTCATCGGTACCGCGTCACTACATCTAAATGAAAGCTCGGTGAGCTACGCCGAGCGCCTGACCGCGATCACGGGCTGCATCCTGCTCTTCCTCGGCCGCGAACACCTGAACGCGATGCACAAGACATTCCCGACGCTCTCCATGGCGCTCAAGGCGCTCGAAAAGCGCTTCGTGGACCCAAAGCTGGCGAAAGCTCAGAAGCTTGCACCCATTGACCGCACGGCGAGTGGCACGCCCACGCGCCAGAAGGAGTCGCTCGAGGCCCGCATCCTCAAATACCTGGGTCTTGAAGAGGTCGTGTTTGATCCCGACGCAGGCAGCACATCCGCATGGGAGGTGTGGATATTTGCGCTCATGTCCACGCAGAGCTTCAAGGTGATCTACGACATGAGCTTTGGCGTGTGGCACCCGCACGTGGTGACCTCGGACGCCGTGCTCGTGCTGTTGGAGCTCTGCTTCTGCCTCGACCTCTTCTTCCAGTCGCGCCTCGGGTACTACCAGTACGGCAACAAGATCATGGAGCTCAAGCTCATCAAGAAGCGCTACGTGCACTCCAGGGGCTTCTGGATCGACATTGCGGCGATCCTGCCGCTCTTCGTCGTCAACTGGATGCTACCGAGTTTTTCGAGCCGCAAGGAGTTGCTCAACCTGAACAAACTGCTGCGGCTGCTACGAGCGCCTCGAGCCTTTGCGAGTCTCGAAAACCAGTACCTGAACCGGACCCTGGAGCTACGCATCGCTAAGCTCGTGTTCGTCTCGTCCCTGCTCTCGCACTTGTACGGGTGCATCTGGTTCAACTTCCACACCGAGACGTCGTCAGTGGCGGACGCGAACAAGTGGAGCCCAGCGGCGAGCCTCACAGATGAGAGCAGAATGTTCCAGTACTCGGCCGCAATCTTCTGGTCGCTTGGGCTCATGTCGGCTTCGTACTCGGGCGAGCTGCCCAAGACGTCGCCACAGTGTCTCTTTACCGTGCTGGTGCTGCTCAGCGGCTTCTTCCTCTTCGCGTTCATCGTGGGCAATCTGTCGGACGTCGTAGAGCTCGTCGACGCCGACACGCGCGAGTTCAATGCGAAGTTGAGCTCGTTGCGGCACCTGCTCGCGCACTTCCAGCTCCCGCACTCGATCGAGGACAAGCTCAAGACGTACTTCTTTTTCCAGCGGTTCCACACGATCACGCAGGAGCACATCCTCCAGCGCTGCCTGCCGCCGTCGCTGCTGACGGACATCCGCCTCGTACACCTGCAGCCGATGATCATGAAGGTGGCGTTCCTCTCGGGCATGGAGGGCTCGGTCACGCGCATGCTCGTGTCACAGTTCTCTCAGGTGCTCATCGTGAAGGACCAGTATGTGTGCCGCTATGGCGAGGAGGGGAGCGACATGTACTTTGTGTTCACAGGCATTTTGGACGTGCTCGTGCCGATTGATACGCTTCGAAGGAAGCTCTCGAACGAGCGAGCGCCTCGCACGGCGACAGTGTCAGCGTCGTCCACGGGGTTCCACACGTACTTCTCCACTGGAGATCCGAAGAAACCGCACGCAATGTCACAAATGAAGAAAGTGAACGAGCTTACGTCCGGGAGCTACTTTGGCGAAGTCGCGCTCTTCTCTTGCAAGCCACGCAGCGCCCACACGCGCTCAAGAACGTCTTGTGTGCTCTACAAGCTCTCGCGGCGCTCGCTCGAGCTCGTGTTCGAGAGATACCCAGAGTGGAAGAAGAAAGTGCTCAAGATCGTCAACATCCAACAGGAACAGCAGCACCTGCGCAACCTGTACATGGAGGAGCAGCAGGATGCGCCGGTACTGACGGACAAGGGTCTGACACAGATGGATGCCGCCGAGACGAGCGACCTCGACCACAACCGGACGCTGTCAAACCGCCTCGCGTCCGGCTCGAGACGCATTCTGCAGCGTGTGTCCAGTCAAAACTCGTCGATCTCGTTGGGGACACTGTCGGGAAGCCACTCACCGATTGCGCGCCGAGCCAGCAAGCGGAAAGCTGGCAACGTCTCTGAGTTGCGCGTGGAGAGAGAGGCGTCATCTCTTTGGATCGACTTGCTTCTGAAGTGCACCGAGGCGCAGAGCGAGTTCCACGTGCGGTGGCTCAAGGCCATCGCTCTCAGCAGCGTGTTCATGTCGCTGGCCGTGCCGTACCGCATCTCGTTCGACCCGCTCGAGCGCTACAGCGTCCTGCCAAGCGGTATGCGTGTGCTCGAGATGGTGAGTGAACTGCTTTTCGCGTGGGACATCTGGCTCAACTGGAACATGCGCGAGGGCTCGGCGTCCATGGAGTTGTACGAGCAGCGCCACCGGTTATCGTACAAGAAGGAGCGGCTCTGGTGGGACGCGCTCGCGGCGTTCCCGATCGACCATTTCCTCTCGGACTTCTACACGGCGCCCTGGTTCCGCATCAACCGGTGTCTCAAGCTCGTCAACTTCCCGCACTACATGAATGAGATCAACCGGCGCAGTGTGTCGTACGAGACGAACCGCATCTGCACGCTCTGGATGCTCTACTTCGTCTTCATGCACTGGTGCGCGTGCGCTTACTTCTCCATCAGCGTCATGTCGAGCAACGAGAAGGCCGTTAACTACGACTCGAACGACTGGAACAACTGGTCGGCGCCTGTGGCGTTCCTCGCCGAGCCGTCCGAGGACCCATCGGTGGAGTGGCTACTGCTGCGCTTCCTGCGCGGCTTCTTCTTCTCTACGACGGCCTTCGTGAAGCGCGGCAAGACGTTCACGCCCGTGGACGAGGTGGGCTACATCTTCAGCACGTCCGTGTCGTTCGTGGGACTGCTCGTCATGTCGTTCATGGTCGGTGAGATCGCGAATCTGTACACGTCGTACATCAGCAACGAGGTCGAGTTCCGCAAGAACCACATCGCGATCAACCTGTACCTGGAGCGCTGGCAAGTGAGCGGGCGGCTCAAGGCGCGCGCGCACGCGTTCCTCTCGTCGCTCTGGTCGGCGCACCGCGGTGTGAACTACCAGGCGCTTTTCGATGAGATCCCGCAGCTCATCCGCACCGAGTCGATCGAGCACATCGCGAGCGTGCCGCTGCACCAGTTCCTCGCGAGCGTCTTCCGGCCGATCACGACGAGCCATCCGCACGACCGCGAGCTCGAGGCGCTGCTGCACGCGATCAGCCAGCAGCTCAAGTACGAGGGCTTCCCGCGCGACGAGTGCGTGCTAGTAGAGGGCAGCGTGGCTAAGGAAATGTACTTTGTCGTCAAGGGCCACCTGGTCTCATGCAGCGTCTCGCTCTACGTGCTGGGCCACCAGAACGCCGAGGTGTGGCTCAAGAGCGGCGACTTCTTCGGCGAACAGGGGCTGCTGGGCTACTCGGTCAGCAAGTGCACGGTCAAGACCGTGTGCGCGTGCGACCTGCTCTCGCTGAGCTCCGAGGCGCTGCTGCAGGTGATCTTGTCGCGGCCGCTCTTCCAGAGCGCGCTGAGCATCGCTGTCGAGGCGTATCGCGAGATGTGCAGGCGTGAGCGCGCGGGGGAGGTCGCCAACACGAAGACCGAGGAGGCGTGGGGCGAGCTCATCTTCGACATTCTGCAGGCGCGCAAGGAGCTCTGGGAGGACGAGGCGCTCGCCGCCAACGAGGAGGACAGCACCACTGCTACTGATGGCGGTGGCACTACCGCTGGTGCTGGGACTGGGGATGTTACCGCCGAGGCCTGGAAGACGAGCGGCGTGCAGGCCAGACAGAAAGTAGGGCTCATGTCGATCCGCAAGCCCTCCGAGTGCATGCGCGTATTCGAGATGCTGCTGCAGCTCATCGTTGCGCGTGGCGTGCTCGTTGGTCGCACTGACTCGCTGCATAGCACCACGTCGCTGTACCAGGAGAACCTGCCGCTCATGACCACGACCTCGTTTAGGATGCTGGATGATCCGAAGCATCCCCTGTCTTTACTGTCCAAAGCAAAAGGCGGTGTCAAAGATGGTGCTGGCGGCGAAAGTGCAGTGGCTGGCGTCGGTAGTGCGATTGGCAATGGTCCTCCGCCCGCGTACTCGGTCACTGAGGTTTCAGATGCGAGCTCGAAGACAAAAATCAGCAACGCCTTGTAGAAATCCTCACCTGATCACACTCGAGTTCCCTGAAGAACTCCACGACCAACCGAGAAATGCCTGCGTCAAATACTAGCTAACAAACCCAATATGCTGCACCAGAGGTGCTTCATGGAGGCATCTCACTCCAAACTGGCAAACTAGATCTTGAGAGAAGAATAAGCCGGTAGTTGACAAACACAACAAATCACCTGCACAGCAAACACCAAGCAGCAACAGGCATCTGCAGCTGCGTGCAACCACTGGGTGCATCTTGAGGCTAGATAGTCGAGGCTCCAGCATTTGCTCACTGGTGCGCGCATCGATAACATGGTTCTCAACTTGCCACCAAGTCCGCTATGGCTCACAATTGATGATAACTCAACAAGTAGAACACGTATATAGTGCATGTACTAGTATAACCCGTACTCGCTTGGCGCTTGTTGTTGCGTTGAGCGACGTATCTCGTACATATCATCTTCCACTCTCGCTTTGCGTTTTAATGTCGTGGAAGACGATGATGAAGCACACAACAAAAACCTTTGATGCATCACGTTTTTTGACGATCACACCCAGCACCGGAGAGGCAGACTCTCACTTTATCATCTTGTGCGATTTCGTTCATCTTGTCCACGACGAAAGTCATCTACACGCACGCCGACGGTTTCGACCTGGTCATTAGCTCGACCAAGTTCCGTTGCTTCTCGTTCATCGCTGCCGAAATCTTCGGACTTTTTACTTTCGAAACAGACACCTTGACAACAATCGCGTTCACGCTCTTCCCCACAGCACGTTCCCACTGATGACCTGGATGATGCGCATTGTGAACGAGTACACGTCTGACGCACACGAGGGTCGTTTGCCAGCCAGATACTCGGGAGATCTCCACTACACGGCTCCAATCTTCCCAACGGCGATCTGGAATTCGCTTAGTTCAGCGGAGCGCTCGGTCCGAAGTCGATCAGCTTCGCCTTGCTGTTCATGCCCGATGTTGTCGCACTTAGGGTTGTTGTGGGTCACATTATGGTCGTGCATGTACTGCAGACCTAGTGCTGCTTCGTACAGTTTCTGCCACTTGAGATTTTCGTTGCCGGGCTTCTTTAGAAGATCAAGCAAAACCCCGTTGGACGCAAACTCACACACGAAGTTGCGCTTGTACAGGTGGATCGCGCCGTATAGCTTGAGAACGTGTGGGTGGTGCAGACGGTGCCACACTCGGATCTCGTGCAGCAGCAATTCGGTGGAGTAGTCAGGGGTGTCTATTTCATGACTTATGAACTTGACGACGACGAGCGTGTTGGCCCTCAAACTTTTGTGAACAACACCGAATGCTCCTTAACCAATCTGCTCCGACTCATTGAAGTCCAACTCACTCAGAGGTAGGTGCCAGGATGGGACGGTCGTCGCTGCAGCTAGACCTTCTGGTGTCCAGAGCTCGTGGTTCACCGAAGAAGAGTTGAGATAGTTCAGGATAGTCACGCTTTTGGTCGCCCTTGCTCCTCCGTCGTTTTGCTCTCTCCGATTGCAACTTCAGGAGCTCTTTCCCACGCACGAATGGGATCAGTCGAGGGCACCTCCAGCAGGTCCAGCAGCCTCTCGAGCTGCGACTAGGTCGCATTGTGTGATTTGGCAACCTTGCGGCTTCTCGCTAAACAGTCAACAGAGCCTTCGAGTGTGGCCATGCGCAAGTAATTCTTGAACCAAGAGAGCGAACTATTCGACTTTGACGTCTGCTGGCGTCTTGCTGCACTCTTGAAGACACACAAAGATGACTCTAGCGCTGGAAAAATGCTCCTGCGCATCTTCTGGCCTTTAGGTTCTTCAAGATCCTCGCATCTCGACTTCACCAGCTGAAGCGCATTCGAGATGATATCACCCAGCTCTAAAAACAGATACTCGGTAAGGTTCTGACATTGAGCCCACGACCAAAGATACACAGCAATGGCAAAGAGTATTTGGTTGATTGTAATGCCGCTGAGGGCCCAGGTCGCGGCTCATGTCCAAGGACGTGGCCTCGACGTCTGTGAGGAACTCGCCGAAGGTGACCCACTCAAAGGCGCCGAGTTGGCTCGTGCCCGGGTCCACCTTGCGCGTGCCAAAGAGGTTCTTCGATCCGTCGTCGAGCTTCTTGCGGTCCATGAGGCTCGTCCAGAGCGTCATGCTCGTAGTCGCGCTCGATGTCCACGACGCGTGGGAATCACAGCACTCCGCAAGCTCACAGTCAATTCTGGTTGTTTATATATATAGGTGTTCTATGTGTACGTGTACACTAAGGATACTTTTCTCGAGAGGAGGTCGCCAACGTAGACCCCAACATGCTTGCAAGTCCACTTCGCAAGTGCTCTGACCACATCTATCGTACTACACGAGGTTCAAATTCCCTCTCTGCTCAAGTCGCTCTAATCCTAAAAGGTAAGTAGGGGGCTACATCGTCGTCACTCATTTTTGCACACGTCGTACGTAGTCCACGCCACGCCATTCACTCGTCGTGGTCCAGATCGCGTGTCGCTCTCGCGTGGGCACGTTCATGCTTGTTGCACTTTCCGCAATGCACATTGAACCTTCTTAAGTAACACATATGTGAGTAGTACCTTTATAAGTAGCAATAGATCAAATATTGCATTTTTAAGAGGTATATACACCTACCTTCAAAAATGAGCTGCTTTCCTTTCAGATTGCTCAACCAAAGCCAGATGGAGAGCTGCCATCTGAGAACGACGCTCTCTCTATGCGCCGACGCACTGACTGTCAATCGCCCATGCACGTGAGCATTTCGGCCTGCAGCGGCACGGTGGCGAGCGCGGTGTAGTCGTCAATATCGTCGCCAGCGCCATCTTCGCTCAGTCAACATGAGCGGCAGACCAGCGCAGCCGCCACTCACGTCCGCAGCAGTCGTATGTCGCTCTCGACCGCAAATCGAAGCGCTCGCGCACGTCGTGATGGCCATCAGCGACTTTCTCGACGGCTCGTCTTCTTCAGCGCAAGTGCAGTGGACGATCCCGTGGGCGTGTGCTGCGGGCTTTGCGTGGCTGCTGCGTCGCTTGGTCGCGCGCATTGACGCCCAGAGAAGAGGCGTTGACCCGCTGTACCGCAGGTATTTGTTCACGCAGGGCTTGGCGAACGCAGTCAAAGCCACAAGCATCGACAGTCTGGCGCTGGTGCACACCTACTGCCCGACTGTCAATGTCACGGCTGCGATGGAGCAAGCGGCCGCGATGGGGGATTTCTGCACTCTCCAGTGGCTTCACGAGCACTTTGGTAGCCTCCGGCCGACGCAAACAAGTCTCAACAACGCAGCGAGCAGCGGCGACTTAGAAGCGTTCAAATGGCTCGAGTTCCACTCAGAGACGTCTCTGTCCAGCCACGAAGCACTCACCTACGCAGCGGTGAACGGCCACCTTGCGATTGTCAAGTACCTCAAGGAGCAGAGCACCATCAGTAGCACCAGCAACAACGAAGTCACGTCGCACTACTGTGCCTTCGACCGCGCGATCGCGAACGGGCACGTCGACGTCGCTAGGTTCCTCTTTGAGCGCGAGTTCCAGCACAAAGACTACCCGCTCTTCGCGCTCAACCTGTTTGCCGTGTACGGCCACTTTGACGCGCTGCAAGCGCTTCAGGAGGTGAACCTTGGACGCTGCAACCGCCAGGCGATGAACTTTGCGGCGCGCTGGGGCAATTTGAAGGCATTGCAGTGGTTCCACGCTACTAAAAAGATCGGCGGCTGCACGACCACGGCGATGGACAAAGCGGCAGTGAACGGCCACTTGGAGGTCGTCCAGTGGCTGCATGAGAATCGAAATGAAGGATGCACCAGCTGGGCGATGGACGGTGCAGCAGCGAACGGCTACCTTGAGATCGTTGAGTGGCTCCATAAGAATCGAAATGAAGGATGCACTAGCTTCGCGATCGATGGTGCAGCCAGCAAAGGCTTTCTGGAAGTCGTCCAGTGGCTTCACACGCATCGCGATGACGGCTGCACAGTCGACGCTATGAACAATGCGGCTGCCAACGGTTATTTGGAAATCGTGCAGTGGCTCCATGAGAACCGGAGTGAAGGATGCACGACGCATGCCATGGATGAAGCGGCAAAGTTCGGTCACCTCGAGGTCGTCCAGTGGCTGCACGCCAACCGATCGGAAGGATGCACGACAGCGGCGATGAACAGCGCTGCTGGGAACGGACATCTCGACATTGTCAAGTGGCTCCATGAGCACCGATCAGAAGGCTGTACGACCAAAGCCATGGACCAGGCAGCCGCCTCGAACCACTTTGACACTGTCAAGTGGCTTCACAACAATCACAACGAAGGCTGCACGCGAGTGGCGATGGATCGCGCTGCTGGCTCGGGATACTCGGAAATCGTGCAGTGGCTTCATGAGAATCGCTCCGAGGGCTGCACCACCGCGGCGATGGACTGGGCGTGCTCGTCGGGGCACTTTGAGACCGCGCTCTTCCTGCACGCGCATCGCAAAGAAGGCTGCTCGGAGGATGCGTTCATCGACGCTGTTTCGAATCGCCACGTGGAGATCAGCGAGTGGCTCTATCTCCAGTATCGTAGTCTAGTCGATGTCCGGGTCTTGCGAGAGCTCGCTTTGCGCGATCAAGACGTGAAGATGTGCGTGGATCGGCTGAGGCTATCTCTCAACTTGAAAGGTGAGGAGGCTGTTTGAGAACCCTGTCCAAGGTGCATTTTTGGCTACTTGTACATATGAAATCGACTCAATCTTGTTGACAATTCTCGCTCGGATACAGTACTCTCCATTAATACCTCTCGTGACGTACTGACGTGCTGTACTTGGCTGTGGCTCAGCGAATAATGGGAATGACTACACAGCTGCACTCCGTTGACGTCAACCGTCAGCTCCTCTGAAGAGGATGCTACTCATCCCCCAGCGACAAACTTGGCGAAGCGAATCTAGATGGCACAACATGTGATCATCCCGAAGAAGGGTCTGAGCAGTCGCTCGAGAAAGCGAGCTAGTATGTGGCGCTGGCAATGCATCCTTAAAGTCAACTGCGGCTGGACGCTGCGAATTGTACGAGATCAAAGAGATTCCACTTGTATCTTTGCGTGTGCGACTGTTGAACGCGGCTGAGCTATCACTCCAGTAGAACAAAGAGCAGGATCTGATGTTGCGGCCTTTCAAAAAGCAGCAGCCGAGAGAGCAAGCACGAAAACGTGCATCAACTGCAAACCCACACAGACAAGCAGGTAGATGGTACATCGCGCATCGATGAAGATCGAGAGCGCAGACGCCCAGGAGGCGCGAAAGCAGCATGGAAGTGATCATGAAGACAGCGAAATGGGACTAGCGAGAGAAGAAATCGAGCCGATCTCAATGCAAGACGCGTACGCCACGCTGCTCCACGACAAGAAAACGAAGCGCGTGATCCTCGACATTATCTACACAGTCGCGTACTTTGCGCTCTTCGTGGGTGCAGTGTTTACGAAGATCCCAGCGACAGACACGCTGTTCCAGCTCGGCCGCTCGGTCTCCTCGACACTCGCAAGCTCCGGAGCTGACACGATCACGAATGACTCAACCATGAAATTCTTCAACATTCAGACGATCAACGACACGTTTGTACCGAGCGTGTTCGTGACCGAGGACTACAACGTCAATGCGCTTGAGAGCGACAGGTGGGGACGTGTAGCAAGTTTCAACAAAGTGCTCGACACTGTGATATTTTAGACGAAGAGCGCGCAGCAGCACCCGTGCGAGGCGGCGCAGTACCTCTTGGATCTCTACCCGACTTGCTACGACCTATACAACGTCAAGAACGAGACCGTGCTCATCAGCTTTGATACGAATGTGACTGAGGCAACGAATGCGATCAGCAAGTTCAAAGCGAACGGCACCTGGCTCGATTTCTCCACGTAAGGCCTCGAGACCACGGTCGTGACGTACAATGGCGAGATGCGAGCGTATGTGGTGACCAAGCTGGGGCTTAATTTCGGTCGGGGAGGGTGGGTCCAACCCTATGCATCGACCACACCAGCGCTGGCGAACCCATTCAAGAACTTCAACGCCATCCTGCTCGATGTGCTCGTGGGAGTCTGTTGGCTTGTGGGATGAAGCGCTTCGCCAACGAACGCGTTCTCTTGGATAGAGCCCAGCGCATGCGACGTATGGACATCACCTCGTTTGTTCACATCTTCGTAATCGCGATTGCTTTCGTCGTGTACGACGAGGTCACCATCATAATGCGCTTCTTCTTCAGCATCAAGTACGCCGCCGTTCCGCTGGTGATCTTCTTCTACGTCTTTTGGGCAACGATGGTCGGGACCATGTCCGCGTAGATGTTCCGCGACAGCCTCGCTCGCCTTGTGGTCACGGACAAGAAATTCGACGCGAACTCGGACGAACGCAAAGGACTCATGGCAGTGACTAAAACACTTCAGCGCATCGCGTACCAGACCGTTGTAGCGCGTGCTTGTGCGGTGCTGGTGCTGGGTCTCCGCATCCTGTAGAGCTTCCACGCACACCTGCGTCTCGGCGTCTTGACGCGCACGATCGCGAGTGCACTGCGCCAGTTTCGTTGGGTCTTTGGCGTCTTCGTCGTCGTCATCCTCACGTCCTCCGTCTCGGTACGTTACTCTGGTCATCGCGTTGAGGGTTTTGCGTCGTTGAAGAAATCAATGCAGACGTGCATCCACATGCTCTTTGGGACCTTCAACTACTCGACGAGCCAGTACGTGTACCCGCCGGCGCCCATGCTCTTCTACTGGTCCTACATGATCCTCGTGAGTCTCGTGCTGCTCAACATGATGCTCGCGATCGTTGTGGAAGCCTACACGAAGGTGAGCTCAGGCAAGAACCAAGTGACGAAGAACACGTCGACGGGTCGTGTGCTCAAGAACATCTCTGGGACGCCATTCAGCTTCCAATGATCATGAGAAAGCGCCTCGAAGTGTGTCGTGGGCAAGTTCGCCAGAGCAAGCGTGACATCTTGGCTCACGGAAAGACTTCGAGTCCTGCGTCGACCAAGGAAGGCGGTAGTGGTGGTGATATCCTGACGGTGTATCGAGCAATGAGTGCAGACGATGTGGTGTCAAGAGGGATGATCCGACTCCAGCTCGTGCTCAACGTCTTAGAGTTCCTCTGCAAAGTGGAGAACGCAGAGAGCGACACAAGCAAGGCGTCAGCGGCGGAGGATGCTCAGCAGGAGGAGCATCAGCGAAGTTCACAGTGGTGACGGTAGCAAGAGCAATGTAGAGCCGATTGGAGATCAACTGGGAGGTCTCCCCAAACTCCGAATTGGTGGCAGTCGTGTCAGTGAATCATTGGAACTCACCCCGTATTTTGAAGCTCTAGTGACAGCGACAACGCTAAAGTTATTGTTTGAGGAAGCAAGGATTTCTGATGATGTCGCATGGGAGACGATGAAGTACATTCGAGATGGCTTTGAGGAGAGCACTGAAAGTCGTATCGTGGGTCCGTGGTCGCAAGCGAGCAAGAACCGAGGGAGCAGCAAGAAAAACAAGGTGCCATCCGAGGCTGAAGCGTCAAGCGAACGGCATGAGAGCGAAGGAGTGGGACCAGTCGCTACAGCATCTATCGTACTTGACAAAGCGGACGCACGCGCTCGAACAAGGTGTACCACGGGCGGTGAGGTGGCTTCGCACGTGACCACCGACATTCTGCAGAATATGGACGTCTTAAAGAAGAAACTCGAGAAAATGGACATCTTGGAGCAGCAGTTCACCATCCTCATCAGCAGAATGCCAGTCGGATAGCCTAGGTCAACTTGCGAGTCATATCTCGCGTTAGGTTCTCAGCACGCTGCAGTTCAATCTGATCCATCTCGTAAGAGTAGATGTGCCATGCTAGTATTGTCCGTCAGAGAGGCACGTATTCAAAGACGCTGGTTCGTGTGGATGACCTTTTCAACCAAATTAATTCAATCACGAAAAACTAAAGCGCACCACCACTGAGAAAGTGTCGCAGCCTCGTGTGTGGTCTCAGCGCGTTGATTACGGTTGCCTTGACGACCTGGGCAGGGCGAGCGCTGACCATTCCTTTCCCTCGACCGTCCGGTGGGTTCCAGCCAGGCAGTCCAAGCCACTGAAAGCCAAGCCAACGTTTTGTTTCGGTCCCGAGCTGAGCTGATGCGGATGTTGATGAAGGAGATGCCTCGTCTACTCACCATAGGAGGACAGGATGAGGATGCGTTCATCTGTGCAACGTGTTGCGGTGTGAGACGGACAACCACGTCATTCATGAGCACATGATCAACCTCAGTGGTCGTCATCTCATTGGCTCGAGGCGTGCGCCCGCAATTCAGTCCAGTCCCATGCACCAGAACAAGCCAATCGGTGGGCGTGGTGCGCGTGCTCAGTTCAGCGGGACCCAAGATCCACTTCAACCAGCATCTCAGCTCAGGCTTCATCACCCTATAGGGCGAGACTGTCTTGACCAGAGATGGTCGAGCAGCGAGTCGTCGTTCGCAAGCAGTGGGAGTGCACGCTGAACGCACTAGATCAGCTCAGCCACTGCGATTTCGCGGGTGGTGGCGTTAGGCGCTTGTCTATAGCAACGATGTGGGCCTGCTTCAAGTGGATCCCCACCACCAACCAGCCGATGACAGCGGATCTTCGGAATCGAGGGTCTTGGATCGCCTCACGTTGCCTGTCACTAGCAGTCTCGCTTGACCAACTCACTCGTCATTCTCGAATTCGCTCTCTCGAAGACACCAAAGCGACCTCCAGTAATGGCGTCCGCGCATCCACTGACTCCCGAGCCAGTCGAGTACGCGGCCATCAAGACACCTATCAATGACGACTCGAAGTTCCAGACACCGAATGGATCTGCAGTGCCGTCATGGACCGTCAAGTACTGGTACCTGGGCTCCGTGGCGCAGCTCGTCGCGTTCGGATCCATCGCGCTGTACGTCGTCGCCGCGGTCATCTACCTGACGCCGTACTACTTTGTCCTAGACGAAAAGTTCGCTGTCTGGTGGGGCGTACCGTCGGCCGCAGCGCTCAAGGCGAACCCGGAGATGTCCAAGGGCCACGGCGAGATGACGCTGCCGACGTACTTCTTTCTCGGTCTCTTCGCGCCGCTGCTGCTCGCCATGGTCGCCGTGCCCTTCCTGAGAAGCTTTAACGTGCGTCGCATCACGTCGCGCTACCTGCTCGAGGCCGCCATGGTGCTGCGTCGCAAACCGTTCGTGTTTGGGAAGCTGAGCTACTTTGGCTACGGCGAGCTGCTCTTCCTCGTCGTGTTCCTCCTGGGCGGCAACGTGCTCGTGTCCTGGTACCAGTACGACGCGTACATCGCGTACATCGTCGAGGCCGAGGAGGAACTCACGCTCGAGGTCTACCTGAGCCAGATCGGACTACTGCTCGGGTACACGTGCGTGTGGAACATGGCGTTCCTGTTCCTTCCAGCGACACGCAACTGCGTCTGGATGGAGCTCTTCGGCATCTCGTACGCGAACGGGATCAAGTACCACCGCTGGGCTGGCGTGATGGTCGTGCTCACGGGCGTAGGCCACACGGTGCCGTACTACTGGATGTGGGTGCGCGAGCATCGCTGGCGCGCCGAGTCGCTCCCGTGCTTTGACTGCAAGGTCGACACGAAGTCGGACGGGCGCCACATCTGGTTCAACGTCTACGGCGAGCTCGCACTGCTGTGTTTCCTGGCGATCGCGGTTGGCTCGCTGCCGTTCGTGCGCCGTCGCCTATACGAGAGCTTCTACTACGTGCACCACCTCTTCATCCCCGGTGTGCTCTTCACGGTGCTCCATTGGGTCACGACCACGTGGTTCATCTTCCCGTCGTTTCTCGTCTACCTCATCGACCGCGCCGTCTCGAGCTCGAATGCGTTCTGGCCCGTCCAGGTCCAGGACTTCTCAGCTCTGCCTGATGGGATCATCAAGATCGTCATCGCTCGGTCGCCACACGATGACGGGAGCTACAAGATCGGACAGTTCGTGTACCTGAACGTGCCCGCGATCTCCAAGCTCCAGTGGCACCCGTTCACGATCGCGTCGTCGCCCAAGACGAGCGCCGGCTCGCTCACGATCTTGCTCAAGGCGCTCGGCGACTGGACCGCGGACTTGAAGCAGTACGTAGAGGACTGCAAGGAGCAGAACGTGTTACCGACGCTGTACATGGACGGCTATTATGGCGAGTCTCTGGATATGTACACTGCATACCCGACTGTGTGTCTGGTGGGCGGTGGCATTGGCGCGACTCCCATCCGCGCAATCCTGGAAGACATGGCGGCGACGCTCGCACGCCATGAAACCCCAAGTCAGCGCGTGCACTTTGTCTTCACGTTCCGAGAACTCTCGCTGCTCGAAGAATTCCACCCCGTGCTCTCCAAGCTGCGCGAGCTGGACCCTCAGGAGCACTTCTTCACGTACCGCTTCTACCTGACGCGCGTTCCGATTGACAGCGCGCTCGACCAACCGATCGACTTTGCGCGTATCCTGGGACGAAGCAACGACCAGATGTCCAAGACTGCTGGTGTCCCAGCTACGACTAGCGCCACGCCATTTGCGGAGCCACTGCGCACGCGCGGCTTCTATCCGGTGATGTACCTCGTGATCGTCTTCACCGCGGTCTTCCTCGTGGCCTGGCTCGAGTACGGGAACGGCCGGATCGTCAAAGGCGGCAAGAAGTCGCAGCTCTGGATGGTGCAGTACTTTGCCGAGATCTCGGTACTCTTCCTCTGCACGCTCGTCGTCTACGTCGTCATCCTGGTCGAGCGGCTCATGCAGCAGCGCAGACGCACAAATACCAATGCTTCAGCCATGACTGAGAAGGACGTGAGCAAGTTCCAGGACTTGACCGTTGCCAGCGACCTCCACACACTGCGTGATCTGCTTGCTTCGTACGACGTCACAATTGGGAGTCGTCCAGACATGGACGCTTTGATGCGAGAGGTCAGCAGCAGCCATGAGGCGCACAGCCAGAGTGGAGAGGAGACGCACAGCCGCTTCCGCGTGATCGGTGTGTTCATGTCTGGCCCCGAGGCGCTCAAGACGGCAACCGAGTACGCGATCGCGAAGATCGGATCGCAGCGCTTTGACGTCCACGCAGAGGAGTTTGAACTGTAGAGGCTGTGTGCGACCAGAAATGTCGCTGAGAGAGGCGAGCGAGACAGAGCTCAAGAGTATATATGCGGAGGAAGCTGCGCTGGTAGGTCTGAGGCGAGGTTACTGCGTTCATCAACAACAGGAGATCGTGTTCGAAACTCGAGCCGTTCTAGCACCACCGGTCGCCAGGCAAGAAGCAACAAGCTCCCACCCGTCAACTCTTCGCTTTCCACCATGTTCCGCACGCTACTCCAGCACATTGCGGTCTTCGCGGACGAGTTCAAGCAGCAACGCAGGCGCTTTCTCGCGGCCGACAGCAGGAGTGAGTGAGCGAGACACGTTGCTGGCAGCGACGCAGCAGTCGCGTCGTGATGGAGATCCCATTGTGTGCCACTTTAGTATCAGAAGGAGTATTACCAGTATTTGCTGTTCCACAAAATATCAACCAATAAGCATTCATAAAGAATGCCCATTGGCTGATATGATTGAGTTTTCAGCTGAATCTGCATTTCTGATTGGTAGTAACTGTTTAATGCCCAAAATAAATAAGTTTCTTAAAACATCTTGCTCTCAGTATGGAAAAGACAAATCTGTATATTTTTCCACCCGCGTTGGAAATATACAACCCAAAAACCGAAGCGCATTTGGCAAGCCGTTAGATTAGAGATCCCTACCCCTTTCTGGCGTGCTGTATGTGCTGTTTGAATCATAAGGCAAACATCTCAAACGTACCCAAAACAGTTGAATTTGGGTGCCATCAAGTGCTTAATTTTGGGTATTTATCGCGATAAACTAGTAAAACCTGGGTTTTACGCAAAAGAAAAACAAAAAATAAAGTAAAGCGAGACGCGGCCAAGAGACGACGACGAGAAGCTCGTGACGACGCACCACAACAGCCGATCTACAGATCCTGCGAGCGACGATGATGAGCGAGGAGAGCAAGGCGAACGACCTGGAGTTCATTACGGTCGAGTCCGGCGCGGCGACTGCGGCGGACAACGCGCCTGCGACGAACCTCAAGTCGCCCGGCGGCAAGAGTTCCAAGAAGGACGATGCAGAGGCGCTGTGAGTGGCATGCGCATGTTTGCCAGCTGTGTTATGCTGGCGCTATGAAAGACGCTTTGGACGCACGGAAGGGAGGCTTATTGCGTACGTGTAATGTACTGGTGTCCGTGCGCGTTTGTGTGTGGGTTATTTACAGGCTGTCGTCGATGCGCAAGACGGTGTCGAACGCCAAGCACCCCGTCGCGGCGTTCTTCCACCTCTTCTTCAAGGTGAGCACGGTCATCATACCGTTTATCATATGCACTCCGCTTCATGACATCACGATAGACTGATGCGCTATGCTGTGGTTGCTAATATAACTGTGCAGGGCTTGGCGCTGTTCACGTACCTATTTGGGGGCGTGATCTTCAGCAGCTACGTGTTCATCTTCGTCATCTGCATCCTGCTCCTCGCGTTCGACTTCTGGACCGTCAAGGTACTGGACAACTCCAATTACGGCATCTTTGTCTGCAGATTGTCATTGCTCATATTATTGTGCTCATCGTTTGCCTGTGCAGAACGTGACGGGACGCCTGCTCGTGGGCCTCCGGTGGTGGAACCGCATCAACGACGACGGCACGAACGAGTGGATTTTCGAGTCGCACGAGGACATGACGGAGATCGACGCGCTAGACTCACAGGTCTTCTGGACGGGTCTCTACGGCACACCGGCCGTCTGGGCGCTGCTCTTCGTCGTCGCTGTGCTCAAGTTCAACGTCCAGTGGGCACTCATAGTGGCCATTGCGCTCCTGCTGAGCGCGGCCAACATCATCGGCTACACCAAGTGCAAGAAGGACGCGCGCCAGAAGATGCACTCGCTCATGTCGCAAGGCGCGCTCGGTGCGCTGAGTGCGTCTGCGGGCTCGTCGCTCATGAGCACGCTCGGCGGCCTGGCGCTCAGCAGCGCCACCTCATCACGTGGCAAGCAGCAGGCCAGTGGCCCGAGCGTCACCGTCTGAGTATTGTGAGTTTGCTTTGGTTCATAAATGATTGAATGGTTATCATACAGATCAGCACCACCAAGAAGAGAAAGTGAACAAGAATTTCAACACGAAGAGAAACAAAGGGATGTACTATCAAAAGATACGTTCTCTGCGCAATGCAAAGGCTGGTAAAGCACTGCTTGCTGCTCGTCTTGCTCTCAGACCCACGCACGGTCCACGCCGCCTATGCTGACCTAGGCCTGCGAGAACGTAATGAGGTCCTTCATCTGCTCGTTGAGCTGCGTGTAGAACTTGTGGTACTCGAAGATATCGCCCTTGCCGCGACGCACCTCAACGAGGTGCAGCGAGTCGGCGAGCATGTAGATGTGGATGACGAGGCCCACGGCACCCTTGGGCGTCTGCAGCACGGCCTTGACCTTACTCGCGCCTTCCACGCTGATCTCGCAGTTGGCGGCCTCCAGGTAGCCTGTTAGGCGCGCCAGGATGCTCGCCGCCGGGATCGTCGATGTGAACTGCGTCGAGCGCTTCACGCGCTTTTCGTCGTTGCTCTGGAACATGCGGTTGAGCGCCATACCGCCGCACATATTGATCAGGTCAAATGCGTTCATGACCTTGAGGCCGCTCTCAGTCTTGTTCTTCTTGGCCGAGTTCACCTCGTCCTGGTGCTCCAGAATCGCCGCGTCCAGGTCGGCCTGACTCGGCTTGAGCTTGAACGCGTTGTGGTTGCTGTGAGCGTCCGCCGACGCCGCCGCGGCCTCGACCACGGGCGCCATCGCAACGACAGGCGGTGCCACGTTCGGCAGCCCGCCGTCGGCGTTCAAGACCCAGTCGTCCGCCGCGATATCGTTGAGCGTGATGCGCGTCTCCGGATCTGGCACGAGGATGCGGTTGAGCAACGCCTTGACGCGCGGCGTGAACCAACTCGGGTACGAGAACTCGGCCTTCTGGATCTTGCGGAAGAGCGCCGACATCGTGGGCTCGTCGAATGGCAAGAAGCCCGCGAGCAGCACGTAGAGGATCACACCGATGGACCAGACGTCGGCAGCGCGGCCATCGTAGCCCTTGTCGGCCAGCACCTCGGGCGCCACGTAGTTGGGCGTACCGCACGTTGTGTGCAGCAGCGATGCGCGCGAGCTCTCAGCGCCGTCCGGACCACCGCCCTCGTAGAGCGCCGAAAGACCAAAGTCCGAGATCTTCAGGTCTCCGTTCTCGTCCAGGAGCAGGTTCTCCGGCTTGAGGTCACGGTGGCACACGCCGTTCTCGTGACAGTACTGCACGCCGTCCACGAGCTGCCGAAAGTAGAACCGCGCCGTGTCTTCGCTGAATCTGTGTGTGTGGGACGAGCAAGCGATAGCAGAGACGAAGCGTGGGTGAGACATTCAAAAGCTAGCCATTCTCAATACCAACATGGCTGCGCAGGACGGACCTTCCTTCGCTCACGATCTTGTCGAAGAGCTCACCACCCGTAATGAGCTCCAGCACAATGAAGATCTGCAATACACAATAACAAGTGAGTCATCAGCTGCCTTTTATACACAGTGACAAAGGGTGATTGACAAAACGCAACGCACCTTGGTACGACTCGCGAGCACCTCACGCAGCACGACCACGTGGCGGTGGCGCACCATCTTCATGATCGAGATCTCCTTCTTGATCTGCGCGCCCATGTTTTGCTTCTGGATCTTCTCCTTGTCCAGCACCTTGATGGCCACGCGCTCGTCCGTCTCCGTGTTGATCGCATACTTGACCCTAAAGGATTACACACAACACACCATCAGCCACTCAGTTCTCTTCCACACGCATGCAGACACACACGCAATATAACAGCACCACTCACTTTCCGAACGTGCCCTCACCCAGGGTCTTACCGATCTCGTACTTGCCTACAGACAGAGACACAGAAGAACAAAGATCTCGTCAGAGGATCAGCTCACATCACCAGCACTGCCCAACACGCAGACAGGAGATGAAGCCCGTCGTGACACCAGCCACAGAGCACAGCACACGAGGGGAGATATGTACTAACAGAAGGGAGCGTATGCGCCAGCAACGCACCAACTTTCTTCACCATCGCGCTGGTCACTTCCTCTGCTTGATCACGGTCGCTCGTCCTTTGGAGCTGCTGGAAATTGGCGAGTGGGTGCTCTGAAACTTCTTCTTCAGGTAGGATCCTTTCTAATCAGTTTCAGCAAACATAATACTCTGTACAAAGTCATCAGAATATAGTATCAACCTCACAAAACCTTCCTGTCATACACAATAATATGCAAAGCAGCCAATAAAAACAATCGCAAAACAATCTCCCGCGACAAAAAAGCCTCGATGAAAAAAAATGCATTCCTTCGCTTTCTTGAAAAAAGACGCGTGGAAAGATACATGTTTTAAACATTTTTCTTGCGTAAAAAAAGAGCGAAATGTTGTCCAGTCCTTAATATTGAAATATCGATACAAACAAGCAAGCCAAAATTTCGTCACTTTTAGTAATCATTTTTGAATAAAAACATCAGCCACAATAATAGCCTCTTTAAAAATGTGCTTTCTAGAAAGGAAAAACACGCTCTAACATGATACTCGCCGAATTTTTTTCTCTATAATACGTTAAAAAAAGACAAAATAGACACCACAGTGCTGTGATTAGTTGAATTGTGCTTGTTGAAGATTTTTTTAGCCACTTAGCAACATGATGATTGTATTTATGACCAATCAGGTGCAGCTCCTTACATGATTTTCGCTCATCTCCTAATTTGCCCTCGTAAATATAAGAAGTACCCAGAAAGATCACCTCGCATTCGCATTTCAAAGCAAGCAAGCATGGAGGGTGAACACGCGCCGCGAGCGCGGCCCCGCCAACCCAGGCGCAGACTAACGGAGGACTAGATTGATGAGGCTGAGGTTCTACCTAGGGGTTGTCGGCACGGCGAAGGACACGAAGCGCAAGAGCGTGTACCTAAGGACACGAAGCGCAGAGAGAAACTCGAGCACCTCTGCGCGACTCAGGGGACAAGCGAAATGCGCCGCTCGCGAGAAATCGGCACGGCCACGACGCTGTCGCGAGACGCCGAGCCGGATTTGCTCAAGTGGATCAACGGATATCGCGCAGAATGAGTTCCCATCTCGGCACTGATGCTGAAACACAAGGTGCTACAGGTTGCTAGCGAGCTTGGCGCCTCTGCTGCAACGTTTGCCGCTTCGTGGGTGCGGCGGCAAGTGTCTCTCCGTCGGCACAAGCTTGCCTTCCGCACAAGAACTCGCCAAGGACAAATCTCGCCTGCTGACGCCAGCGCAAAGACATCTACGTTCTCCTCCGAGCTCCAGCGGCGCATGGCTGAGCTCGGCGTCGACGTAGTGTACAACGCCGACCAAACGCCGCTCTTCTTCGAGCACATTCCGACCAAGACGATAGCGGCCAAGGGAATCCAGACCGTGTGGGTTCGGACCGACGGCAAGGCGAAGGAGCGAGTCACGTGTATGCTGCTTGGCGACTCCTTCGGCAACAAGTTCGAGCCGTTCCTCGTTCTGAAGACCACGACCCCTGTGAAGCAGGAGACAGCCACAGAGAACAACGCGAGGCAACACGGCTTCGGCAAACGGCTGTGGGCCAAAGTGCGCGACCTGCAGCCGACGTTCGGCGTGCAGATCTTCGGCAACGCGACGGCGTGGTGGAACACCAAGATGTCTGTGCGCTTTCTCGAGTACCACTTCGGTGACGGCGCGGGCGTCAGTTGTCCCCCATCCTCTTGCTGTGGGACGACTTTTCCGCACACTAGTCGGATCGAGTGTGACAATGCGCTGAAGAGCTAGGCGTGGCACTCATGCGAGTGCCTCCTGGTCACACTAGCGTTTGCCAACCTGCTGATGTGTCGTGGAATACCTCTCTCAAGCAAAGACTACGTGTTCGGTGGACTGGAATGCTTCACCAGCAGATTGACAGCCACAGCAATGACATTGGTACATTCAAGCTCGTCCCGCCCACGCGCGACGGCGTGGTAGAATGGCTTGCTGACATGTGGCGAGAGCTCTCTTCGACGACAATTAGCCGAGGTTTCTCTCCCATTCTAACTGAGCAGGAGGTGTCCGAGTGCGATCAGGTGCGTTTCAACACCCTCGCAGCTCGTCTCGAAGCGACACAGCTTCCCGACCGTGATATTGGCACTGTTTCTGTTGACAGCGACGTTGTTGATGGCATTTTGGAGTGCTCGGTATAAATGGCCGACAAATACATGTTGTAAGGATGAACCATCACTCTCAGCGTGTTGGCCATCAACATGTTCCCATTTCCATTTTACAAACATTCAGGACAGCAAAAGAACAAAATAACGTAAACATCGAGCACGTGCTGTAGGTTCAAGATTCATTATAGATAGAAAAGAAATCAAAAGAATCCAGTAAGGGTAAAGACACGGCAGTATATGTATCATACGGCATAGACACGCGCCTATGTCCTACGGTCCATGTCCTACCCACAGGGCGCCCCCCTGGGCAAAAAACAAAGAGGCAAGAAGGCAGGAACAAACAAGTAGGCTCACAACTCTCACTTTCCAATTAACCATCAACAACAACAACCAGTTCTCCTCAAGCTCGCCTTCTCCGTCTCCTCTCCTCCTCGCCACAGCACGACTGTCCGATCCACGCCGCTTCTCTCCTACTTGCTATGAGGATCTGCGACTCGTCGTGCTAAGGAGCAGGCAAATCCGTTGGAGAAACGGATAGCAAGCAGGAGTCTGCTGACTTGAGTTCTGTATAGTGCATTAGGAAATTGTATGCGATCTGTGAGACTGCACATGCGATAAGCAGTACAGTCACTGCTTTTAAATACAACAGAAAGATCTCGCAAGTGCTCAAGTCGATCGCCACCATTGCCCAAGGTGTTGTTGGTATCCTTTGTGACCGGTGAGGTGCACTTCATACTCTCTGTGTTTGTGTTTCACGTTACTTGCTTCCTCGCTCGCTCTACGCCAGGCCAGCGCTCACCTCGCTCGGTCCTTCGGCTGCTGTCTACAGTCCGCACTCGCTTAAGTGTGGACGAGCCTTATAAAGAGAGCTTAGTGTACCAGCGCCAAGAGTGGCTTCACATCTCTTAGAGGTGAGGAAGAGTGTGAGCACGCGGTGTATAAGCGCCAAGTGTTACTACTCATCGCGTGGACAAGCTAAAAGCACCGTTTGTCGTTCTTGTAGCGCGAGGTCAGCTTGAGCCCAGCACTGAAGGCGTACATGGATCCATTTGATCACAGGAATGCTCGTTCGACATCGAGTTCGCTATCAACTAGTATCAGTTCCAGTACGAGCAGTAGTCTGTACGTGATATTCTAGACGAACTACTTCAAGATCAAGTGCACCACGCATCTCTATGATTACGCGAGAGGTCTCCACTATTGTGAATCAGCTGTTTGAGGGGTCAATTTAGCAAAAATAGGGGCTCTTGAGTCGCATTGCGGCGCAAGAGCCACTGAGCATCGACCCGTACTACAAGAAGCTTCTCGCTAGTCAGGGGCTCGTCGCCGCGGTGCGCAACGACAGTCTCCAGATCGTGAGCTGGCTGTGCCTCGACTACTGTCCATCGCTGATCCCGATGAAAGGCATCGAAGAAGCGGCAAAGCTTGGCAATATTCACATCATCGAATGGCTCTTTGCCACTC
>JAASGT010000225.1:0-37043 GCA_023334315.1 Globisporangium alternatum | reverse complement strand
TCGATTGCGCGCATGATTATGCCGTTCCTGCCGGGCGTGCTGCCGTCGTGGCAACTGCTCTTCCTCGTCAACATGGCGCTCTGCGCCGCCTGCGTGCTCGTGCTCGTCGTGTACCTCAAGCTGATCAACAAGTCATCACGTTCCGCTGCATAGGAAGGCGTCGAGAACACAGCAGCACCAGCACCAGCTACAATATCACCTCGAACTAATTCAACCCTGTTGCTCTCCATTAAGCGCTGTTGATATCCACCAACTATTCACCATGAAGCCGTTACTTGCATCTCACTCACCTCATTGTAACGTACGTGTGTGTGGAAGTTTCGCGTACGTCCGCCTGGAAATGGATCCACAAGGGTGAGCTGAGCGCAGCGATGGAGCTGGACGTGTTACCGCTCGCAGGCTGGAAGTACAAAGATCTCGAGAAGCAATGTGCTGTCGACCGCTCGCTCTTCCACTCGCCAGCTAATGCAGCGGCGACGGACAAAGACGACGTCTCATCACCACTCTCCCCGTCGTTCCGCGGTTGCTGCTGGAATCCGTTGACAAAATGCTTTCTAGTCTGCGATCCCGTGCGCTGCTGCGTTCGTGTGTATCGCGTGAACGTCGTCACTAACGCTGCACAGCATGAGCGTAGACATCTCGAGTTTTGTCTGAACGACAACATGGAAAAAATCGGTGACAAAGGCACCGGGTCGGGCAAATTCATGCTTCCTGTGGCTGTGGACGTGAACGCGCGCGGCGAGATCGCGGTCGCTGATGCGAAGCTGAGCTGTGTCCAGGTGTTCATGGGCAGCGGCACGCTTCAGTATTACTTCGGTCGTCCCGGTGGCAGCCGTGGCGAGTTTCGCAACATCAGCGACCTCAAGTTCACGCTGTTGGGCCACCTAGCGATCGTCGACACGGGCAACCACCGGATCCAGATCATGACGCAGACCGGCGGCATCGTGATGATCATTGGCAAACTAGGCTGGCGCCACGGCGAGTTCACATCGCCTTGCGCGATCGACATTGCGCACAACGGCGATCTCTTCGTCTGCGACCAGGGGAACAAACGCATCCAGCGACTGAGCGCGAAGGGGAAAGTGCTCGCAGTCTGGGGAAGTCGACGGTGGAGGCGACGGCAAGCAGCGACCATCACGAGCGACGAACTGGACGAGCTTGGGCTCCCTGCTTCTGCTTCACTGACGTCCGTCTTCGACTCGCCCACCGATATTGCGATCAGCGCGAATGGCGAGATCGTTGTGAGCGATTCCGGACCAAGCGCGAACCAGATCCTCTTCTTTTCCGATACGGGGGCGTGTCGCCACGTGCTCAAGTGTCCGTCACCGTGGCAGCCCATTGCTATCAACTACTGTAGTGGCTTCGTCGTCGTCATCACTCGGTCGCTTCTTGAGCAGGTGGGGGGCCATCAACTCAAAGCAGATTCAGGTGGCATGGGTGATAATCCAGCAGCCGCAGCTGAGAGGAGCGCCACGAGTGTTGGAACAGATACATACGAGTATATGCTGACGTCGTACCCGGCGATCAAGCGCGTCGCAGTCGGGAAGCTCGCGTCGTGGCCAGTGCGCTGCGTGGTGCAGACGCTGCGCTTCCTCACGTACAGCGATGCGATGGAGATCCGCCTCGTGAACCATTTCTTCCACGACACGTGTCACACGTTGCGGAACGAGTGGAAGCTCTTCCCGCTGACCCCCGGCACGGGCACCGTGCGCAAGTACAACCAAGTGGTCGCGCCTGCCACGGGACTCGTGGCGGTCACGGAAGCGTTTGACAAGTGGGGACTGCGCGTCTTCAAGCCGTCGCACCGGATCCGGCGGCACGTGATGGATTTTGACTCGGGCTTCTGCAACGCGATCAGCGCGCTCTACGGCGCGATGTTTCGCTTCCAGCACGAAGAGATCCTGCGGGCGCTCTTCCGGCACCATGTGTCTGTACTAGCAGCAACAGCAGTGCGTGAGGAGATCGACCGCGCGGCGTTCGTGGAGATCGTGACGCTCGTGGAGGAAGTGCGCGCGGGGTTTCTCAAGTGGGAGCAGTGCGCTGCGTTTCAGCGTTCAGTCGTAGATACACAACCAGTCGCGCCACCGTTGATGATGCCGTGCGTGCGGACTGTCGACGAGATGCCGGCCGACTCGAGCGCGCTGGGACCCGCGTCGCTGCGGCTCGTGGAGAGCGCGCAGCAGCACCAGATGAACAAGCTCTTGCTCAAGCTGCGTTCGCTGTGAGTGGCGAGTCGTGCGTGACGGCCGCCGCCTCATAGATCGTCGATGGTGCCTGCCTTTCGTTGTAGCTTGGCTTGGAGCCATCTCCTGATGGCTGCAATTTTCTGTCTTCTTATTGGTCAAAACAAAAGATTTAGTTCAAAAAGTGCTTTGTGATTGGTTATAAATCAAATTTAGTAAACAACTTCAACTGGTGCAAAAAGCAGCGAGCCACCACCAGCCCAAGCGAACGAAAGTCGTCGTGTCCGGTTGTGTGGCCAATGCTGCTCGTCACGGCGGCAGGATTCGCAAATGGATGGATACTTAATAGTGCATTGTCGGTGCGCTTGAGTAGTTCACGGGCGAGCCGCATGACGCGAGCGAGCGAGAGAGTGACGCGAGCGACGCAATTGCGTGGGTGATGATGCGTCGAGACTCCTCCTTGTTTCCCTCGCTTCTTTCTTTCCCACGCACCAGTGTTGCGGATTAATCCATATGCGGTGAAGCTCACGTTGTATTTTTCTTTTTTTCTCTTACAATTCAATTTTAAAAATTCTTATACTCGTGGAAACTAGACTAACTGCTGTTTTTTCGACGCGTTTGTGTGGCGGGTGGGTTGGACGCCCGAATAGTGGCCCGTCACTCCTCTTGTTTGTATGAGAAGGGGCCACTATTGCGGGGGTGTGAGAAGCATGTCCTGCGGTCCCTCTCGGTCAATAACCCCCGAGAGCCAAAGGAGGGAAAGCGAGCGAGAAAGCCACCATCTATCGCACGAGCGCCGTCTGCGAGATCACGAGAGCGGGCATCGATCGACACAACAGCGAGACTAAACAAAGGACTATCAACAGCAAACATCATCCGCCATGTCGCTCTTTTCCATGGACGAGTCGAGCGTCTGGGGCAAAGGCTCGTCGCTCTTCAACATTTCCAGGTGCGTGCACGAGTTAATGAATGAATGCGTGTATGTGTGTGAAGGGGGGATTTGCCGAGTGCTGTGATGGAAAGAAGCAGAGTGAATTGATGCTAACGATGATGGCGTGGTGTGGTTCCTAATGTGCGCAGTCCGCTGAACGACTTGCTGGAGAAAGATGACTTTACGCTCGAGCAGGTACTCGAGGAGGACGAGCTGATCCAGGAAGTCAAGACCCGCAACACCAAGCTGCTCGAGTTGTACGTATCCACACGCTTTCGATTCATGCGTGTGTGGACGGGGGATAGTAACCCACACTGATTGATGATGATCACACAGCCTCGCGCAAGAGCAGTCAGTGCTCAAGATGATCGAGTACGTCGTGCGCGCGCCGGAGGATCCGTCGGACGACATGCGCACCTTGAAGTACCCATACATGTCGTGCGAAGTGATCTGCTGCGACATCATGAGCATCACCGAGACGCTCGCCAGCGCCTCGGACGGGAAGATCGTGGAGACGATGTTTGAGTTCCTCTACCAGCCGGGGTCGCTCGACTCGCGTCTTGCGGGTTACTTTGAGAAGGTGCGGGCTTGTGCTGTGGAAATTGTTTCACGACAAGGAGCTAATGATGGTCATGCTGGATGTGTTGTCTCGTCCGATGCAGATCATGTCGATGCTCATGGTGCGCAAGCCGCAGGAGATGACCGCGCTCATGAACAAGAACTCGGAGCAGCTGCTCAAGGGCTTCGTCTCCCACGCCGAGTCGTACTCGATCTCTGAGCTCTTGAAACGCCTGCTGCAGCCGTATCACTCTGGTAAGATCATCATCACATACATACCCTTCATGACGTCGTCCTTCACTACCTGGAACTTCAACTGACAGAATGATTTGTGCGCATGCATACAGATTACATGGACGAGATGGATTTCCCTGGCATGTCGATGGGCTTCCCGCCGTCGAACGCATGGTACGGTGGCGGCCACGACGACGACGACATTTCGGTAGGCACGCCAACGTCGTCGCTTCAGAAGTCGCTCGCATGGCAGCACGAGACGCAGGTCGTGGACTTGCTGATTGCGAACCTCGCACCAACGGATAGCGAAGGCAACGTCACCGACAGCGATGTGCACAAGCACTCGGCGGAAGTGCTCGTGGACATCATTCACTGCGGCACGCGTGCGCAGCAGAACGACCCGGCGTCGCCGACGTCCATGAGCTCCCCCGTGTCGTTTGCCCTGCTGGAGTACCTCGAGACGAAGGACGTGGTTGAGAAGGTCATTGCACTTGCGATCCCAGAGGGCGCCGAGGGCGTCAACACGTCCTCGATGACGTCGTCGCTGTCGATCTTGAGCGCCTTGCTCTCCCGCCACACGAACGCGCGCTACTCGTCGTCCGAGGAGATGCCTGTTGCGGTCTCGAGCGCCGTCGAGCGAATTCCTCAGATCTGCGCGACGCTGAGAGGCGAAGACCACGCCGCGGGCACGCTGCGAAACCAGCGCTTCCAGGAGACGCCTCGTCTTGGCCTGCGACGACTGAAGCTCGTTGGCTTGCTCGTGCTCCTGATGCAGTCGAAGTACCACAAAGTGGATGCGGCTCTTCTGAAAGAGGTACGCTCGTGGTTCTCATTGCCTTATGTTTTGGTGAGACTGGGTTGATTGTGATGCTAACCAATGTGATCGCTTTCTTTGTCTCTGCATGTGCAGAACGTGATCGACATTTGCTTGGACCTCTTCTTCACGTTTGAGTCGAACAACATGCTACACGCCGACGTTGAGAGCATGGTCCTGGGCATCCTTGAGAGCGGTGGACCAGACTTGCTTGTCGGTTTGATCAAGAACGGTCGCCTGTTGGCACGCATCGTGGAGGCGCATGCGAAGAACGACGAAGCCACAGCCACGGCGAAGGGCAACTCGCTCGGGTACATGGGCCACCTGCACCGCATCTGCAATACGATCATGTCGCTTGCTGAAGATGTTCGTGGAAGCACGGCGGATGGCCGCTCGCTCAACGACATGACCCACGCGGACTCGGTGCTGGAGCTGCTTGAAGAAGACCAGGCGCTGTGGGCCAAGTGGGAAGAGCTGTCGACCAAGGTGCTCGCTCCGATCTACGAGCGCGAGCGCCTGCCTCTGGGTGGCGTCAGCATCTCGTCTGGCAACGAAGACCCGTACATGGGCTTCAACCAGAGTGATGAGCTGCTGAACGCTCAGTTTGCAGAGATGCTCGGCGGATCGTCTGGCTTCGGATCGGGCTCGAACGACTTTGAAGACTACTTCAGCCAGCGAAACAACAACAACGACACGCCGATGCTTCCTGAGATCATGAACGACAGCAGCAGCAGCGAAGACGAGGACGACGACGAGCGATACGGTCACAACCGAGACTCGGACGACGGCTTCGACTTTGACCCGCGCGGGGTCGCGTCTACATTTCCGACGTCTAACGCTTCGAGTGGAGGGGCTGTGGACGCGACGGAGATCGACGCGACAGACCGATGGGCGAGCTTCGAGGCAAGCGGAAGCTGGGCCACCTTCGACGACACGACCATTACGACTTCGAGCTTCACTGCCACGTTTGACACGACCCCAATGGATGAGTCGGAGATCCTCTCGGACGTGAACGTGGCGGACGAGGCGGAGGTCGAGGTTCCTGTTGCTGTTGTCGTTGCGGAGCCTGTGCCTGCACCTGCAGCCGTGGTGGCGGAGCCTGTTGTGATGGAGGCCGTGATTATTAGTAGTGACGAGTCGAGTGCGGCGGTAGAAGAAGAAAAGACAGAGGAAGAGACGAAGGAAGGCTGAGCGCATCGCCGGCAATAGATCGACCACCAACCAGTAGGACGATGGCGCGCGACATCCAGACGCCAGCCATTGACGGTGGGAGGTAGGAACCCTCCTGTATTTTTTTATTTTCTATAGATGCATGGATTAGGAAGTAGTGGGGAGACTGGTCAGCCTGACACTGAAGATACACGCACAACGGGATTTTGTACCTGGGAGCAAGCAGCAAAGGGAATCGCATTTTAACATCGGTGAGTGCTTACTTGGTTCTCGGGCTGTGACTCCTGTGATCCTTCTCTGTCCTCGATCTTGCGTGCGGGTTACCGGAGGACGCTTGTCAGTAGCGCCGGTCGCGTCGGTCGTACGAGCGCGACCGAGAGCGCGAATACCGAGCTTTCTTGCTGCTGCTACTGCGTCGGTCTCGACTTCTGCTGCGGCTTGTACTCCGTCGTCGTCGTCGTCTGTCGTTGCTTCGACTTCGACTGCGGCTCGGACTTCGACTTCGGCTGTACCTGCCGCGAGTGCGACTTGGGCTCCGATTTCGTCTTCGATACGAAGAAGATCTCGCTCGAGGACTGCCAGAGGATCGGGAGCTGCTTCGACTTTGGCTCACCCGACTTCTGGATCGACGAGAATCATCTCTCTTTGCGCTCTTCGGCTTGTCAGACGCACCGCCATTTGTCGAAACAACCTTGGTGCCAGGTTCTTGTCGCGCAGTATCTTGCGGCCATGTTTTACTGCTGGATGCAGTGGAGGCTGTTGGTCTTGGAGGTGTTCCAGTGACTTGTTGGATGGCGACGTTGCCCACGCTCACGGGTGCATCGGTTGCCTTTGCAACTGCTGAGAGTTGTGGTGGCGGCGGTGGAAGACTAGGAGGAACCTGAACGCTCGGGGAAAAAACAGGAACAGACTGATACGCTTGCGGCGGTGGCGGAACTTGAGTAGCTAGGGACAGGATCGGCTGATACGCGCGTGGTAGTGGTGGTGGAAAGCTCTGAGAAACTTGAACAGCTGGAGAGGGAACTGGCTGAAATGCTTGTGGCAGTGGTGGCGGCGGCGGCGCCTGAGGTGGCGCTTTGTGCTGTCCCCATGGTACAGACGCAGGAGCCGGCGGAGCTGCGGTTGTCGATTTGACAAACGCACTTCGGAATGAAGACGACAAGGAAGCAGCAGGTGAAGCCTTGACAAAGTTTCTCCCCGTGCCAGCTCCAAAGCTTCGCCCACTACTTGCACCTGGCGCATCAAAGAATCCAAGACCCTTGCGCTGGTCCGTTTTACTTTTCCGACGACTTTCCGACCAGCGCTCCATCTCTTGCGCATCTTCATCGTCTTCGACTTGCTCAGACGCTACTGCTGACTGGTGCTGCTGTTGGCGATAATTTGCCTCTTCACGTGCAGAAGGTGCGGATCCCGATGCTGAAGGCGCACCGTTTACCACCGAGCGCTTGGCAGGAGTGCCTCGTCGAAACCGTGGATCGTGCTTTGCAAGTGAAATGAGGTCAGGTGCGACACTTTGACCAGACACATCCATGTTGTGCACGAGCTGGGCAGCGAATTGGCTCTCCTTCGACGTCACCAGCGTGTATGCAGTACCTGGCTCGAATCCTTCCAGCCCCATTCGTCCTGTGCGACCGATTCGATGCACGTGGATGTCGATGTTCTTGGCGACGTCAAAGTTCACGACCGTTTTCACGTCTTTCACATCCAGACCCCGCGACGCCACATCCGTGGCCACCAAGATCTGACATTCGCCAGTCTTGAACTTCGCCAACGCCTCGGAGCGCTCTTGTTGCGACTTGTCGCCATGCAAACACCACGACGGAAACTTCATAGCGTTTAGGTTCTTCGTCAGTGTCTCGCAGCCCATTTTGCTTCCAGCAAAGATCAGCACGCGCCCCTCATTCGCGATCCGCTTCAGATTATGCATCAGCCACGGCCATTTCGCATTGTCATTCGGCAGCACCACTGCGATCTGGTGGATGTCTTCATTCGCCTGGCCGATCTGTCCAATCATCACCTTCACGGGCTTGTCCAAGATGTCAAGCGCCAGCGCCTCGATGCGGCGTCGAAACGTCGCAGAGAACATCAGTGTCTGTCGGTCCGGCCGGATCTGCCCCATGATCGACCGCAGCTGAGGCTCAAAGCCCATCTCGAACATGCGGTCCGCTTCGTCGAGCACCACGAAGGTCACGCGGTTCATCTTCACGGTCTTCTTGCGAATCATCTCGATCAGCCGTCCCGGTGTCGCGACCACGACCTCGACGCCTTTGCGAACCGCCTGGATCTGCTCCCACTTGCCCACGCCACCGTAGATCGCGGCGCATTCAGCGCCATACACGTTGAGGAACTTCTTTGCCTGGACGAAGATCTGGTGCGTGAGTTCGCGCGTCGGCGATAGCACAATCGCAATGGGGCCCTCATCCTTGCGCAGCTCCCGCTGATCCATCACGTGACGCACCATCGGTAGAGTGAACGCAAGCGTCTTGCCTGAGCCCGTCTTCGCAATGCCGATCATGTCTCGACCTGAGAGCGCCACGGGGAATGCCTGGGCTTGGATGGCGGTGGGCGCTTCGAGACCGAGTTTCATCAGCAACGCCAGCATCTTTCGGTCAAAGCCCAGGTGTACGAAAGAGCGAATGGGCTGCGGCACGTCGGCGCCTTCGGTGCGAACAGCAAGCTCTCTGCGCAGCTCGTCCACTTCGTGCACAGCCATTTTCTGGATATCTTCGTGCGGCGTGTAAAAGCACTTCCGGAAAGACTCGTACGCGACTTGATTGTGGTCCACTGGTGCGAGCACCTCCATCGTCTTCTTCACATCCTGCTGTCCATCGTCGTAGTTGTCTAATGACATAACAGTCCCATAATCCACATGTACGCGATAAGTACTCATAAAGCCTAATGTGGAATGTAGCAAAGAGCGCTGCTTCACACGCACCTTCTTGGTCCATCCGCTTGGCCGCCGCGTACACTTCCTCATCCGAGTCGTCGAACCCAGTGCCTCCAGCGCCCTGCTTGTTGTTCTATAGACATGACACCACCAGTAGTAAACGACTATTAGCTATGGCAGTATTGTTATAAAGCTATTTCACTCCTGCACGAATAGGATGCGCACCTTGGCGTACTCGTCCAGATACTCGTCCGCGTCGTCGCCGTGGTTCAATACGTCCGGCTGCACAACGCACACGCATCATCATAACATAGCCACACATAACACCATCAGCCTTGTTCACTACACAGCAGCATATACCAACACATACAGCCACCACGACACTCACCTTCTCAAACGACTTCTTCTGCACTTGCTGCCGCTCCTGCACGACCTGCGTCTCGATGCCCATCATGAACGCGTCCAGCGGGTCCACTTCGTCTTCATCGCCAGCACCATTATTCTGTTGGGCAAGAGCACTGCTATGCGTGTCACTGTAGTCAGTCATGACGTCCTCGTCGTCGTCGAAATAGTCCTTCGCCGCGCGCGCCTTGCGCCTCGCGCCGCGCAGATACTCGCGCTCGAGCTCCATGTTGGCTCGCAAAAAGGAAATGTGGCGCGTCAAGCGTTCGATTCAGTCAAACAGACGTTATGTAAACACATTGAATCAAACATACGTTATTTACCTCGTTTTTGTCACATGGGGGTATTATTATACTCCTTTGACTACTGTTTGGTTTCCAGCCAAAAAGCAAAAGCCACACACACAAGCAGCCACGATGGACGAAGATCGATCGAAGAAGACGCCGTCGGACTTCCTCAAGAGCGTGCTCGGGCGACCTGTGGACGTGAAGCTCAACAACGGCGTCGAATACCGTGGCGTGCTCGCGTGTCTCGACGGCTTCATGAACATCGCTATGGAGCAGACGCAGGAGTATGTGAACGGGCAGCTCAAGGCGCAGTACGGCGACTGCTTCATCCGCGGCAACAACGGTGCGTTTTGTCAAATGCGATGGTGTGCTGTGGTGCGTCGTGTGATGATCGATTGACTAAGTGCTATTGCTGTCGTTGTTGTGTGAATGTGTGCAGTGCTCTACATCTCCGCATCCAAGTAGAAAGACCGCTCTTACTGCCGAGACTGTCAATCCGACCGTCGCTCCCCTCTCCTCGTGCCGCCCATACTGACGATAAAGACGATTCATATAGTAATGCGCATGTACCTGCTCGTTCTCCCTTGCTCTTTCCACTGTGTCGCTCTGCTCAAAGTTCTTGAGGGTGAAGCGCATGAGCAGATGCATCGTTCATCCGCTCGACCTGGTGCCGCATGAGCAAAACCCAGCAAAGTGTTGTACAGTGGTGTATGGAATTATAACCCATATGCCAAAGCGATTTCCACGCAACACAAAGCAAATCGTCCACCTCACGCGCAGTTTTGGCCGAAGAAGCGAGAGAACGCTGCAGTTGCCTGCCACACGACAGCGGCCGCACAGAGAGCTCATAGACAGTCATACAGACACACAGGAGAGATGCTGGCGAACAAGTCGGGCTTCAAAAGCGCGCAGACGCGCTTCTCGCTGCTGCTGCTTGAGGACGGCGAGTTCTTCCTCGATGTGCGTTCCCCCTCGCTGCACTATTATTGCTTGCGTGTCGCCCTGGCTGCTGCCCGCTGCAGCTGGTAGCAGCGGCCTGGGATGCACATGTGTGATTCGAAGAACGCGCGGCTACTAACACTGCTGTATTGCTTCTTCATCTCTATTGTTGCGCTTTCTAGGACTTCAGCGTGCATCGGTATCTCGACCCCGTGCCAAGTCCACAGCGGTACGTTCAATACCAGCGAAGCAGCGCTGTACAATCGCCAGTCTGCGTGCTTGTTGTCTTACACGATATATGCTTTGTCTATTTACCACCCAATAGCAAAGTGCAGGGCCGGCTGAAGGTGTGCACACGCGGGTTCTTCTTCGAGCCGCAGGACATCAACCTGCCGATCCTGCGCTTCCCGTTCCGCGACATGGCAGCGATGCCCACGGCGGAGCTCTTCGACCAGCAGCCGGGAGACTGCGCCGTCTTCCTCTCACTCGAGAGCAAGACCGTCGTGGAGATGAAGGAGCGCGGCGTAGACCACCCGTACGTGAGCAAGGACACGAGTCGCCCCGAGAATGGCGTCCCGACCAAGTACGTCTTTGGTTTGCTCCATTCCAAGATCGAGGACTTTCTGCGCAGCGTGCAGCCGATCTGGACGCTCGCGCACCAGAAGAGCGTGCTGAACAAGGTGGACGAAGAGTCCTTGCTGGCACCCGTGCTGCGTCCGCGCCTGACCGATCTCTTTGACTCGAGCCTACTCGTGGACTTCCGCGAGCGCCCACTGCTGACCAAGGGCAAGCTCGTTGACCGTATCGTACCGCTGCTCAAGTACCCGGGATGTCTCATGCTCACGAACCAGCGACTGTACTTCCAGCCGGCGCAGGTGAACAATGTGGGCGACCCGGTGCTCAACTGGGGCTACGACACGGTCGAGTACCTCTTCAAGCGGCGCCACATGCTCAAGCAGACGGGGCTTGAGATCTTCCTCAAGAATGGCGATAGCTTCTTCTTCTCGTGCAAGAGCCGACGGGACCGTGACGAGCTCTACGATATGATGCTCAGTCAGCCGGACCTCAAGCGCCTGCTGCAGACCGACCTCGAGTCCATGATGCTCAAGTGGCAGAAGCGCGAGGTGTCCAACTACGACTATTTGCTTTATTTAAACAACGCCGCAGGCCGCACCATGAACGACCTGACGCAGTATCCGGTCTTTCCGTGGATCCTGAACGATTATGAGAGCGCCACGCTCGACCTGAGTGACCCGTCGATCTACCGCGATTTGTCCAAGCCCGTAGGCGCGCTAAACGAGGAGCGACTGACTTTCTTCCAGGCGCGGTACGAGGCCATGCCGCGCGGCATGGAGGCCGAGGGCATCCCACCACCGTTCCTGTATGGCACCCACTACTCCACGCCAGGTTATGTTCTGTACTACCTGGTGCGCATGGCGCCAGAGTACATGCTCTGCCTGCAGAACGGCAAGTTTGATGCCGCGGATAGGCTATTCCGTAGCATCGCAGACACGTGGAAGAGCTGTCTGACCAACCACGCGGACCTCAAGGAGCTCATTCCGGCGTTCTTCGACGAAACTTTTGCTGCGAGCGACTGGCTGCGCAACGGACGCAACCTTGACCTCGGCACGACGCAGAAACACACGAGGGTGGGATATTGCTTGACGGCTGCAGAGTGTGAGTGGAGAAATCACGTGACTGACTGCCCTGAACTTGCTCTTCTTGTATGGCTTGACTAGGTTGGAGACGTGCAGTTGCCCCCGTGGGCGTCGAGTCCGGCGGCGTTCGTGCAGAAAAACCGCGAGGCGCTCGAGAGCGAGTACGTCTCGGCGCACCTGCACGAGTGGATTAACCTCATCTTTGGCTACAAGCAGCAGGGGGACGAGGCGGTCAAGGCCAACAACTGTACGTGTCGTGTATGTGTTTGCAATGCGACTATGAGGGATCTCAGCTAACGTATTTCCATTTACCATCCATGCTCCTACAGTGTTCTACTACCTGTCCTATGAAGGCTCGGTCGACCTGGAGACGATCAGCGACCCGGTCGAGAAGTGCTCATTCGAGGCGCAGATCCAGGAGTTTGGCCAGACACCCAAGCTGCTTTTTGCTGGTGCGCACCCAGCGAGGAACGAAGTTGGCAAAAATGTCGACATCGCGATCCCGGAGCCCGTGCTCTCACCACGAAAGCGCCAGGCCTCGGACGCGTCGCTGACATCAGCCGACTCGAGTGGCAGTGGCAATAGCGGATCCTTCCAATCAGCCAACAACATCAGCGGCGTGAAAGACACGAACCCGTACGAGAGCGCGGAGGACGACAGCAGCGGCGCAGGGTACGCCCGCAAGTCGATGTTTGGCTTTCGCGGTCGCTCGATCGGTGTACCGCTCCAAGCGCAGCGGCTCGTTGGTGGTATCACGGCGCAGTTCCGGCGCCGCATGAGCACCGAAGCCCCGCGGCGGTGGGGCTGGACGTTCTCAGGCAAGAAGGTTGTCGGTGATGCGCCATTCTGGGCTGGTTCGTCTCCGTACAAGCTGCATTCTGGGTACGTTTGTGTTTGAAAGGCATTGTGGTATTGAGCTGGAACCCTTCAAACTAAACCTGTTATGTGTTGTGTGTAGTGAGGTGACGTCGCTGGTGCTCGCGCGTGACGGCCGCGCGTTGTTCTCGACCGCGAAGGATACGACGTTCAAGGTCTCTGCGACGCTGGACGGCTCGCTGCGCCGCAACCTGTCGTGCAACCTGGCGCTCTCGTGCTGTGACGTGTCGCCCGACGAGAAGTACGTCTTCATCGGCTCGTGGGACAACTGCCTGTACATGTACTCGGTGGACGTCGGCCGCGTGATCGACCAGGTCACAGCGCACGATGACGGGCTCTCGGCGATCTGCGTCTTCGATGATCGCGTGCTCACGAGCTCCTGGGACGGCGCGATCAAGATGTGGCACTACACGTCGTCGGGCATCACGTCGGCGCCGCTCTCGACCTTTATGGAGTGCGAGGAGTCGGTGCTGGAGCTCAGCGTGAGCATCGACGGATCCATCGGAGCTGCTGGCACGCGCAACGGTACGTTCCTGGTTTGATATTATTCTCGTGTGGTAATGTGGCTCACGTAGCTCTGGTTTGCTGACAGGCATGGTATATCTGATCGATCTGCGGACGAACGAGCTCATCCGCAAGTTGTCGCCGAGCCCGCTGCGTCACGCCGAGATCTCGGGGCTGACATTCTGCGGCAGCATGGGCACGGTCGCGTGCATGACGGCGAGCAACGAACTCTCACTCTACAACACGGACGGCAACCGCCTCGCATTCATCGACGTCAAATGTGACGGCGCGATTAGGTACGTCTCGTACTCTTGTGGTCTATGCGTCTGTGTAACGAGAAAGAGAGCTGACTGTGTATGCGTGCTTGTTCCCATTAGATGCTTTGAGAGCGACGGCGAGTTCGCGATCGGCGGCTCGTCCACGGGTAAGCTGCTCTTCTGGAAACTGGACGAGCCCACGGGCAAGGAGCTCGTGTTTCAGATCTCGAACGCGCACCCGCAGGCCGTGTCGGCGGTGGCCGTGAGCGCGAACGGCTCGACGCTCGTCTCAGCCTCGGTGGATGGCTCGATTCGCATCTGGCGTTTGAAGCGCAAGACCACCACTCGCGGCCGCCTGCCTGGTTTTTTCAACTGATAACGGATGCAGGTGGGAGTTAGGAAACTGGAAATATGAACATAACACAGATGTAAAACTGAGCAACAACCTACAATGTGGTGGTGTGGTTTTTGGTAAAACGTACTTTAGCGGAGAGCTACTCGGTTTTGATCAGCGCCATTTCAGAACTGCAAGACGACGAAGAAGCAAGCGAGAAAGAGATGGCGACTGCACGCCCGCACCAGCGCGTGGGAGACGTCGCGTGGACCAAGATGACCAAAGTGGTGCGCACGACATACACACTCGTGTGATTATGCGTTCTGCTGCTGCGCTTGCTTGGTTTTGATTGCCGTAGAAACGTAACCGCAGTTGTGTGTTTGTTGTTGCGCCTGAACAGAATGGAGAGCTCTTCGCGCTCACGTACGGCGCGATGGTCACGCAGGTGAGTCTATCATGCGACCCAAGCAGCGTATTATGCATACAGTACCTATGGATGCAAGTGGTGAACCTCTATAGCTGACGGTGCCAGTGGCGGAATCGATGGGCACATCTGTGAGCAGCTCATCAAGGATTTCGAGGACCTCAAGGTCGTGAACCAGCAGCTAGACAACATGTGAGTGAAGCCTCGATGCTTGTTGTACGAGCGGCCATCACGAATATTGAGCCATGGTCTTACGCTTGCTTGTTTGTCTTGTACAGGGGCTACAACATCGGCATTCGCCTCATCGACGAGTTCCTCGCCAAGTCGGGCGTGGGTAACTGCTCAGACTTTAAAGAGACTGCCGAGGTGATTGCGAAGATCGCGTTCAAGATGTTTTTGGGCGTGAACGCCGAGGTCGCGCACTGGAACGCCGAGAACAATGCGTGCAGTCTGCTTATTTACGAGAACCCGCTCACAGGTGCGTCGTTGGTGACATTGAATCCTTCAGCTGGGCTTTATGAACAGTCGTTGGTGACCAACAACTGCTGTTGTTTCTTTGTCTGCAGAATTTGTGGAGCTGCCACCAAGCGCCTACGGCGTGCTCTGGTACTCGAACGTACTCTGCGGCGTGCTGCGTGGGGCGCTCGAGATGGTGCAGATGCGCGTGGAGGCGCGCTTCGTGAAGGACGTGTTGCAGGGAGACGAGGTGTCGGAGATTCGGTGCGTTCCGTTCGGATGAAATGGCCTTTGCAGGTGGACTGTTGTGATGATTGCCTGACTCGAGTACTTGTTTTGCTTGTTGTTGTTCAGACTGGAGCTCAAGGGGATGATTGAGGAAGCGATGGGAGATGAGTACAAGGAGGACTAAGCGCGACTTTCGACTGCAGTGCATATACTGAAGAATCTAAGCTTCACAGAAATGTCAGTTCTTATTCGTCACTTTGGTTGGCTTGTGGTGGGAATTCGTGGAAAGTAGCGAACGCAAGAACGTCATCTACGATGCGCTGTTCATTCTCCTTCGGGAGAAGCTCTAGCTCGATCTCTTGGAACGCCGCTACGTAGTTGCACTTCTTGTAGCCCAGTCTGCATCACAAAGCACGGTCTTTAGATTCTGTCAATCATATGCGCAGGGTAAGGGAAGTAAGATGCACGTACATGTCAAAAAGCTGCAGTGAAGCATCGTTGGCTTCGTTGATCTTGCAATAGAAGCGGTGCACGTTGAGTTTCGAAGTCGCTAAGGGTGATGCAGACAGATACCAGAAGTGAGGCTTCACTTTTGCCTACGAACCAGCATGCTGCATGAGCATTCATGTCGCCATACCATAAGCCATCATGAGCTCCACAGCCTCCTTCGCAAACCTTTTGCGTCGGTACTTTGGCTCTGCGATCATGATTTCCATTTCGCAGTTGAACGCATCGTCGTAGTCGTTGAAGAAGAGGTTCACGTCTCCAGCCATGCCTGTCAATGTGAGAGCCAATACAAACAGCAGCTTATCGTGTCAGAATATACAAGTCCAAACTCGATCAGACACAAGGCTCACACAGCGTATTGCTTGCTTACGTTCAATCGCGTCGGTGTCAGTGAACGAGGACTCAGAATCGTTGGCACCCTTGGCGAGAACAATGAACGTGCACTCTGCACCACCGCATGACACACACAGCACACTCACTAGAGTAAGAGATACAGCATTGCAAGTGTGACATTCGCACATAGACCGTAGCAAGTCGCACTCTTGTCGTCGTCACGCCACGAGCGTTGCATTTCGTACTCTTCGTCCATCGAGAGTGGTTCCGACGCTGTCATCTCTGCCATCCAAACAGTCAAAGCCGTCCCGTCAGCTTATCGACCACTACACATGCATGCATGGCCATAAACGTACGGGCATGCGCAATGCATCTTTTCATTGAGCAAGAGAGAGAGAGCAATCCATTCATTACCTTGCAGCCACGGGTCTTTCATCCACTCGTGGTACTTTTCTACGTGCTCCTTCTCGTACGGCACGAGCGTCACGTTCCGCCCGACCTGTGTAACGCCAACAGCAACAAAAGTAGTAACAACGCATGTTAGCACGCACCCCAGGCTAACCAGATATACAGAGAGAGAGCACGACGCACGATCACGAGCCCCGCGTTCGCGCGCATGCTTGCTCGTCTTTGCTTTGATGATGACCAGCGAGCGAGTGCAGAATTGGCAATGGCAACTGACTACTCGGTAGTTATTTCCATGGAGCTGGTAGTCAACATGAGATGAACGTCGGCTGATAATGAGAGTGAGCAAATGATGGCGGCGCGGGAAGATGCGGTAGTGGACGTGACGAGCGTGGAGCTGCCGATGCTGCTGCTGCAGGCGCTACGAGTGCTGCTTGACCAGCGCTGGGTCGAGGTGCGTGGCTCTTTTCCCTAATAGTTGAGTGGCTGTATGCTACAAACGTGGTGTTTTGCTGATCCTGCGGCTCTCCGTACGTAGATCGATGCGATCGACGTGATCGCGCAGCTCAATCGGCAGCTGCACCAGGCAGTGAACAACTCCAAGCTACGACGCCGAGCAGTGCACGCACAGGGCTTCCCAGCGCACGCGCGGATCCAGTAAGCTCTGATCGCTCTTCATGATCTCGTGTTGGACAAGTGTCGTGGTGAAGCTCACCATGTTGGTACTGTGAAATGAACGAATGATATGATTGAACGTAGCTACTGGAAGTTGTGCGCGAACGTGCAGCGATTCGTCGACGAGATACCAGAAAACGTGTCCAAGGCAGAGTTTTACATGCAGGTACGCTGTGGAGGAGCTCGAATGCGTCTTGCTACAGGAAAGTCGTCCAGCCCGTCAGGTGTAGTACTAACAACTTGCGGTCTTGCCGTAGCTGATCGGAACCACAAACCTCAGTGATACCGCAAGTTTAGACATTACAGGCGTTGAAGGTGAGCATCAGCTTCAATGACGTGAATGAGGTGCACCCATCGCTTGGCATGGCATGCAGCTAATACGCACACGTTTCATCAGGGGAGATCGGCAGGGACGTCGAGCGGACGTTTTCGACGCTGGCGTTCTTCTCTGAGGACTCGGACGGACGCCGCCAGCTCGGTAACGTGCTCAAAGCCACCGCTGTTCATGCACCGGAGGTTGCATACTGCCAGGTATCATCTGCTGAGACGCGTGCTGTAAGCTAAGATAGCCTGGGGTTGCATCGACTGACGCTTTGTAATCATGAACTTGATGTGCCAGGGAATGAACTACGTGGCAGCAGTGCTCCTGATGATGCTGAATGAAAACGCTCTCGAGTCACAAGATGAAAGCAAGAGCAGCAGCGACTCGCCAGAGGAGACTACGTTCTGGATACTCTACGCGCTCATTCGCAACCAGGGGATGGCCGATATTTGGCGCAGCAAGATGCCTGGGTGAGCACCTGGCAGTGTGTGGTGACTAGCGAACGGATTTTTGATTGACAAGTGTGGAATGATTGGACACAGGCTTTCGAGATGTATCTATTTGTACAACCAGCTGCTGCAAATCCACTTCAACGACCTCTACGGGCATCTGCGGCACATTGGCATGCATCCGAGCTTCCTCGCAACCCAGGTCCGTTGAGTATTTCAGCTCATGCCACCTCAGTCCAGCTTGTGTATTACTAACAGCGTAATCTTGCCTCTGACTTGTGGATTGTGTGTACAGTGGTTCGTGACGCTATTCGCGCGAGTGCTGCCAGCACAGAGCGTGCACCGCGTGTGGGATCTCTTCCTGCTCGACGGATGGAAAACGGTGTTTCGCATCGTGCTCGCCATCACAGCTCACCTCCGCCCACTCATTATACACATGGTATGCACGCCAGTCAGCGTGTGATTGCTTCAATACGTTGCTGACTCGTGGCGGCTATTAATGCTACTTACTGCTTGGTGCTTGTTAGGACATGGAGCAGTGCAGCGACTTCTTTCGACAGAATCCAAAGCTGCGCCTGGACACAATCACGGTCGATGAGCTCATCGCCAGTGCGTTGAAGTACAAGATCACGAGGAAGACGCTTGCAAAGATGGAGGACGAGCGCCACATGGAGGTGCGTCGCTTCATGGGAGCTTTGCTTGACTGAGATACCTGGGCTGAGTGGTTGAGCTAAATCGCTTGTTTGTGTGTGTGCTCTTGTGCTATCAGTACCTCCGCCTCCGCCTCCAGAAGACGCCGCTCTCCTACGAACACAGCGTGCTGTTCCCAAACCTGGAAGAAAGTGAATCAGGCCACAGCTCTTCCCTCAACCTCATCCGGTCCCAGCTTGAGCACTTTGACACGGACGTTGCCAGCGACACGGTGGTGCTGCGCCAGAAGATCGAAGACATTGACAAGTCGCTCGCTTCTGCAACCGCAACGCTCTACGAAGCCAGCTACGCGGTGACAGAGGCTACATTCGAGCTCGAAGATCACTTGGAAGCCAAGCAGCGGCTTCGCGCACAGTTCCAGGCGCTCTCTGTGATCGCTGTTGCCGAGGCGACGTCACCGTCTCCATCGGTATTGGGGGGTGATGGTGGGAAAGGCCGCAGTGCGATCCAGCTCTGGAGCCCCGCAGCGACCATGGCATACATCAACAGCCGCATGTACAGCTGCCTGGAGCGCGCGACGCGCATGTCGACGCTTTCGAGTCGCAGTGAGTCCCAGCGCGACTTTGACGAGTATGACGCGGAGCGCGAGGAGGAGGACCGGAAGCTCTCGCATTTGGAGATCCTCGTGCCTCGGCTTGCAGCGGACCTGAAGGCGATCCAGAAGAAGATGGACGCGAACGAGAAGGAGCTCCAAGCCATGCAGGACAAGTACGTGAAGCTCCAGCGCGAGTGCCAGCTGGCCCAAGTGGCGTTAGAGGAGCTGCAGCAGTTCAAAGACCGTTTGTCGGACCAGATGCTGCAGCTCATGCTCGCGTCGGAGCAGATGAAGAACTCCAAGATGCAGCAGCTCTTCGCGGAGGTTGACGGCGGGAGTCAAGTCAAATGAGAGAGAGACGAGGACGTCCCTCAGAGGAACGATGATGAGCTCGCTCGAAAGCGATTCAGGTGGCGGATATCGAATGGAAGACAACAAAGAGCTCGGCGTGCGTGTACCTCAAAAAGCAAAAACTTGTATTGGGTTGGAGGGAGGGAGGGGAATCTAATTTATCAACTACTACCGATAAGCAAACGCCGAGGGTGATGGATGTGCAACATGGTGGACAGAGTAGCGTGTACAACAAGATGCCTCAACCGTCAAGGCATCGCAGGCGAGACTCAGAGACAGAGAGGTAGACAGATAGCGGCTCGTTCGTTTCGAGCACGCTCGTTCTCCCTCTCATCTTAAATCTCGCGCTTTATCGCCTTCACGCTCAGTTCACTGGTGGGAAATCAGCGGCCGATGGGAAATCATCGGCGGCTGGGAAATCCTCCGCAGCTGGGAAGTCTTCGGCGGTTGGCACCGAGGCAGCGGCAGCCGCGAGGCCCGGGCCCCACGCAGAGAACGGAGATGCAACTGGCGCTTCGTCGCCGAGGCCGCCGAGCGACGGGAACGCGTTCTTGTCGCCGGCGTTGAACTTCTTGTTGCTCGCCTTCTTCTTCTTTGGCGACGCGACCTCGCCCGATGGCGACGCAGCGGCGGCCTTCTCCTCCGTCGCGGCCTTCGGGCGCGAGGTCTGGGCGCTGAACCACGCCTTCTTCTCCTTGATCGCAGCGAGCGACTCCGAAATCGCACCGATCGTCGATGGCGGCACCAGGCCGATGCTGCTGAACGCGTCCAGCTGCGCGAGCGCGATCGAAAGCTTGGCCTCCTTCTTGGTCTTCTTGCCCGGGCCGGTCTTCTTGCCCTTCTTCTTGCCACCGCCGAAGCTCATGAAGTCCTCATCCTTGCGCTGGAGTGGCTTGAGGCCATCCAACTCGACTGGCGCGGACGCCGCTTCCTTCTTCGCGGTCTCCTCCTCCTTGAGCTCCTTCGCAAACGCGTTCTCCAGGTACACGCTGAGCGCCTCGGCGAGGTCGATCTCCTCCTGGTACGGGTGGATCTTGGCCATCTCCTTCTCGTAGTCGGCGAGCTTGGCCTCGTACTCGGCCTTCTTCGCCTCCTCCTCCTTCTTGCGCTCGAGGTCCTTCTTGAAGCGCACAAGACGGATGTTCTGGTAGTACTTGTTGTTCTCTTCCCGGAACGCGTTGCGGAGCTCCTTGAGCGCCGTGAACTTGTCGTCGAGCTTCTTCTTGATCTCCGTGCGCTCGTTCGCGAGCGCCGGGAACTTGTCCTGCTTGTTCTCCTCCTCGTTCAGCTTGTAGAGCTCGTCGAGCACGAGCTTCTGCGCAGAGAGCTTCTCCTGCACGGCGTCGATCTCGAGGTTCTTGCTCGCCTGCAGCGCGCGGATCTCCTTGATCGAGTCGCTGTGCTTGTCCACGGCACCCTTCTCATCCGTGAACTTGCTCACCTGCAACTTCTGCTGCTGCAGGGCCTCGATCTCCTTAATGATGCGCTTCTCCTCAACAAGCGCCATCGAGCGGGTCTCCTGCTGGTGGCGCAGCGACGAGATCTCCTTGTCGAACTCCTCCACGCTGCTAAACTTCAGCGCCGAGCGCAGGCTGCGCTGGGTCTTGATCGTCGAGTCCTTCAGGTCCTGCACGCTCTTGAGCTTGGCGGTGATCTGGTTGCGCTGCTGGATCAGGTTGTCCTTCTGCGCACGCAGGTCGCTGTACACGACCTTGGCGGCCTTGATCTGCTCACCGTACTTGCCGCGGCCCGTCTTGAGCGCGTCCATCTCGGCACGGATCACATTCTGCAAGCAATCAAAACAGCGCATTCACAGCGTCAGCACATGCACAAGCGAGGGGGAAAGCAAGCGACAGGCACTGCGCACACACAGAGTGCAACGCAATGCAAAACGCAATGCAGTGCAATGCAATGCAGCAGAGCAGAAGAATCTATGGATGACGCACCGTGCGCGCCTGGAGCTTCTTGATCTCCGCGTCGATCTTGGTGATCTCGGCCTCGTGCGCAGCCTTGTCCGGCTTGGACAGGCGCTCGATGACGTCCGGAATGTCGGCTTCCGTGAGCTCGACGACGACGCGCGCGGGGCGCTCTGGACGGGCGTCTGGGGCGGCGGCGACCTTGCGGGGGGAGGCGGGGGCGCTCATGACTCTCTCTCTCTCGGGGGCTGCTGCTGGAGGGAGGAACGGGAAATGGACCCGCTCGGGTTGCTTGCGCAGTGCGCTCGCTCTCTCTCCGCCGCACGCTCTCCCCCTCATTTAGGCTTGGATAAAGTATAGCGCTTTTATAATATCAAAGACGATACATGAGCGCGCTTGTGGCAGCTAACGCACATTTTCTGCGCAAGCGGTCTCTTTCAACGTGCGCGACTTGGACCTTCGACACGTGGCGAGCAAAGTGTACCGCTTTGAGTGGTACAATGTAATATAAAGAGGTTATTTAACCTGCTTATCATTGACATGCAAACTCCTGCGCCTGTTCAAACACATAATGAGCTCGAGTGATTCGCTCGCACCACGTGTTCCTCCATTACCAAAGCACCTCCTCTGTTCATTCCCAAGCAGTGCAATATGCTCGATCGGCGTATGCGGCGTGAGATGCAGTGAGCGAACGACCAGAGCGCTTCCGATGTAGTGTTTGGTCAGGACGCCGGTGCAGTCGCTGCGTCATTCTCACTGACACTGGCCTGTGGGACACAACTGGTTTGTGATGAAAATGCATTGCGAAGCGAGATCTTCTCTGCACTACGGGCACCCTTTGCACGGATGGCTTCAGCGCACACTGCGCCACTCGACATGGGTTCAAACGTCAAACACAGCGTACTCCACTCCATCTGTCAGGTCACATTGCAGAGAGCGCTCATAATCTCTCTGAAGACAAGATGTCACAGTGGCGAAGTAGTCTTGGTGTTCAGTCGGTCGTGGCGGTGAAAACCTCTTCTGTTGAAGTGATCCGTCGTGCAGAGACCTCCTTGCGGTCATTGTAAGAATGCGAGTGGGAGTTTTGTCCAATTGTGGGCTGCGACAGTTGGTTCGTATCGCGATCACGCGTCAAGCTCCTCTGTTGTTGGTGACTAGACCACAATTAACCAATTGATTGACGCGCTGTGAGGCTGTCGCCCGCCGCGTTCAAGCTTCTGCGCACTGCAAAGGACCAAAAGACCTTGATGGGGTACAGTCCTGGCGGTGTCTAGTGAATGAATGAACGAGCGAGGCTGGGCATTGTTTTGCCAAGAGCTCATGCCAATCGTGCCAAGTCACGCTTGGCATGGTGCACACGGTACCGGTTCGTTGCTGGAACAGCCATTTTCATTCACCGCTTGATTTTCTACCCCAAACCCTCATGCGTCACGTCGCATGCAACATATTTATTTTCACAGTTTAATATAAATAGCAAATACGTCAAAATACAAAAAAACAAAATGTTTTTAATTAATTCGTACAGGGTGAAAGTCGGGAAAGCCGGTCTCTTCCCTGCTGACGCGTGACTACCGGATCGCCCAAAAAATGACTACCGGGTCTCACAGCATTTGCAAGGTTCTTTTTTCAGCTCAAAGTGCAATTGGAGCTCTCCAGCGCAAGCCAAGTCAAGCCCGTCGACTGACCGCCCACCTGTCTGCCCACCTCCTGCCCGCCGCTCGCGCCCGAGAGACGATGATGAACGTCAACCCGCTCGCCCCCACCAACTCGCTCGTGTCGCCGATGCTGACCGACCTCTACCAGCTCACGATGTGCGTCTGTGGCTCGTATTGAGAAATTTTTCGTGGGATTGAATGATGGATGCTGACGTCACGAGTGCGTTTATATGGTGTGTATGTGAACAGGGTGTACGCGTACTGGAAGGTCGGCCGCCACAACGACCACGCGGTGTTTGATCTCTTCTTCCGCAAGAACCCGTTTCAGGGCGAGTACACGGTCTTCGCCGGCCTTGAAGAGGTACGAGAGTTTGTCTGCGACACTGCGGAGTGATGATGACGCTCTATGCAACCGATCACTTTGCTGACGTGTGCTTGTGCGAATGTGCTTCCTGTTGCCATGTGTTTAGGCTCTCGCCTTGATCAACACGTTCAAGTTCACCGAGACGGACATTGCGTACCTTCGCGTGGTGCTTCCAGACGCCGAAGACGCTTTCTTCGTGTGGCTTGCAACACTTGACTGCTCGCAGATCAAGGTGTACGCGATTAAGGTATGTATGTGTGAAGCCACGATGTGCGTTTCTTTCCCGTGATATACCGAAATGACTGACGGTGATAATGCATTGCAGGAAGGAACGATTGTGTTCCCGCGCATCCCACTGCTGCGCATTGAAGGCAACCTCGCGGTTGGCCAGCTACTCGAGACACCGCTGCTCAACTTGCTCAACTTTGCTAGTCTGATCACCACGAACGCCACTCGCTTTAAGCGAGCTGCTGGCCCTGGCAAGAGCTTGCTCGAATTTGGACTGCGCCGCGCGCAAGGCCCTGATGGCGGTCTGAGTGCCTCGCGCTACGCGTATATGGCTGGCTTCGCCGGAACGAGCAATGTGCTCGCTGGCAAGTTGCACAACATTCCGATCAAGGGCACGCACGCGCACGCGTTCGTACAGGCTCACACTGATCTGGACGACGTCACGGTACGAGGCGTTGTATTGTTTGACAGTTGCAACAAGTGGCGTTGAGCTCACACGGTGTCTGTGTGCAGGTCTCGACGCTGGATGGCAAGAACTTTTTGGAGATTGTGCTCAAGTACCGCCGCGAATTAGAGTGCACGCGCACGAACGATGTACGTACGCAATCAAAATGCGATCGTAAAACGAGATAGCCCCGAACAATTACTAACCTCGACTGACTCTGTTCTTTTTGTTGAATGTTGTAGGGCGAGCTCGCTGCGTTCATCTCGTACGCGATTGCCTTCCCATCGGCGTTCCTTGCACTCGTGGACACGTACGAGACGCTCCAGGTGCGTTTGTGTTGCCTTGTCGATGCATCGAAATCGCTGCGAGCATCATCCTAACTTTTCTTTTACATGGATCGCTTGTAGTCGGGCGTGCCCAACTTTTTGTGCGTGGCGCTGGCGCTGCACGAGCTCGGATACAAGCCCGTGGGCATTCGTCTGGACAGCGGTGACCTCTCGTACCTGTCGAGGCAGGCACGTGTTGCGTTCAAGGCCACGGCCGAGCGCTTCGGCATTGAGTACTTCAAGAAGCTCAACATCACTGCCAGCAACGATATCAACGAGGCAGTGCTCAACTCGCTCAACGAACAGGTCCGTGTAAGTCCTTTCTCATTTCTTTTACCTGTTTCTCCATGTACTCACAAGTGAGGTGGTACTTATTGTGTGATATTGTAGGGCCACGAGATTGACTCGTACGGCATCGGCACGCACTTGGTGACGTGCCAAGCCCAGCCTGCGCTCGGCATGGTGTACAAGCTCGTGGAGATCAAGGGCCAGCCTCGCATCAAGCTCTCGCAGGACGCCAGCAAGGTCACGATCCCAGGTCGCAAGGAGGCGTACCGTCTCGTTGGCTCGAACGGCAGTCCGCTGCTTGACCTGATGATCGGGTGCGACGAGAAGCCGCCCGTCGTGGGCAAGAAATTGCTCTGCCGCAACCCGTTCAACGAGCTGCGGCGCGCATACGTGACCCCGTCGAACGTCATCCCACTCCATGAGCTGGTGTGGGATGGCGAGAACGGGGGCATCGTCGGCAAGCTGCCGAGCCTGGAGGAACGCCGAAAGCACGTGGCCGAGCAGTTTGAGCTGATTCGCGAAGACGTGGTGCGCGCGCTTAACCCGACGCCGTACAAGGTTTCGGTCTCGTCGGAGCTCTACGACTTCATCCACGAGCTTTGGATGAAGGAGTTCCCCGTGCAGGAGCTCGACTGATTGCCCAGAACAAGCGAGAGCGACACGGGGACAGAAAGATAGTGACGGATGGAATTTGCAAATAGAAGAGAAGAAGACTCGAGAGAGGGGTGTAAGTGGCGGTAATCGCCATCGTACAGTCCTCAAAGGTCCAGAAGATGCACAGATGAGGAGCTCCTCATGTTGAAAAGAGCCCGAGTCTGGAGTTAATGATGATGATGATGATATATACGTACACATCACTTTGGAAGTTTTGACGTACTTTGGCTTTGTGGGCTGCACCTTCCTATCTACTGCAACGTGAAGGACGCCGTGTCACTCGTCCTTTGGCTTGCTGTTCTGCTTCTTGTGGTGCTCTCGGAACTCGGCGCGCTTCACGAGAATGATCATCTGCACCATGTTCTTCATGCTCAGGAGCTACAATGCGTGCACGTGAAAGGTTCGTTAGTCAGGCAAGGTAAATCAAGGTAGATATATCTGTATGACAGTGTTGCGCTCGCTCTTCACTCACCAGCTGGAAGAATCCGGCGGCGAGCAGTGGACCGGCGTAGAAGATGCCCATGAAGACACCACGCGGGTCAAAGTAGTTTTGCGTCGCAAAGAGCTTCCAGTTGCTCTGCGCCCACTTATTGAGCGGCTCCGTGACCGCGAGCAGCGCAATGATGACGACGAAGAGGCCGCACTGGAACGCCAGTCGCTTGCGTGCGAGGAAAACCGCGAGGAAGAGCAGCGCGTGGAAGATGATGGCGCCCACGATCAGCGGCTCCTGCCAGTCCACGGCCTCGTACCAGCGGATCATCATGTGGCTGTACTTGGACTGCAAGCTGCGCTTGATCTGCGGCACGATCGCCTCCATGCTTGCTTGCCTGTTCGCGTGCTTTCTTGGCGTTGTGGTTGAAAAGCGGATCTGAAATGTGAAAACTGGGCATCAGATCAAAAGGTATGTACTCAGATCTGATCCACTCTTGACTATTGACCAATCAGAACGCACAAAATAACATTTATCGTTTTTAACTTTCCAGTTGTATACTCTGAAATATGAATGTGGCGAATTGCGAGAAGCCGCGGCGTTTCGCGTGTCATGCAGCAGTAGTGACAGATCACCATGCCGTTTGATTCGTTCACAGGCGTGGTGCCGTCGGCGAGCGGCCACAAAGATGGCCGCAAGATCTACGTGCCCGCCGAGGTTCGTTGTCCCTTTACATCATGGCAACAAATCGCCCCCGTCCATGTGCATAAGTGACACACTATCTCTTGCTCGTCTCAGATCCCTGTAGCTTTCCAGACAGGCTTTCGTCGATTCGAAGCCGAGCGCCCTGCCACCATCGAGGCGCAGCGCCGGCGCGAGCAAAGCGGCAATGGCTTCGTCGCCGAGTCGTCGAGCTACTTCCCAAAGATCCGCGAGAGCCAAACGGCACGCGAATCGAGAGAGCAAAAGGCGAAGTTCGTCAGTGGCGTGGTGTTTATGGACAAGGCCGTGAGGAAGCAGCGCTTGCTGCCTCGACACAGTCACGTACGACCCGGAAGAGCGACCGCCATTGTTACGCAGCCACCCCTAGCGAGCCAACCTCTGCTGGATCGTTCCGGGCCGGCGTCGATTGTGACGAATTTGGGTACCACCACCGTTATCTAGAGCTCACTGCATGCCTCCAATGCTGATGACGAAGGTGAATCATATGTGGGTGTAATGCCGTTTGTAGACCAAAGTGGCATGACTGCCTTGCACGAGGCGTTTGAGAAGTACGAACAGCTGAACGAGGAGGAGTTCATCCTCGAGATGCTGGCGGGGCTGCACGCAGACAAGCTGCCCAGGACGGAGCAGGTAAGCGAGGCTAGCTCTGCTTTACGAAATGACCGAGCTTCGTGAGCGTTCACAGTTCGAAGGCATTGGTTGGTGGTCGCATTCGTGTGTTGTAGGTCGAGCTGACGTGTGAGCTCAGCACATTCTTCCGTAAGGCCGACATTCGCTCCGAGGGCGTGCTCAACTGGGTTGATTTCAGCACGTTCATCACGCAGACGTCAGGTATTCATGCTGCGCAAGTGAATCTGCTCCCTCACTCAATTCAGTGCTCTTAACGTATGTGCTTCGTTAATTTCTCTAGACATTCGAACGGTGGATGGGGACAACACCACCTGCAAGGTTTGGCCACATAGCATCTCGTTCGTAAGTTTTGCGAAGGTGGCTTGACTGACTGACTCATACATGCTGGGCAGTATCAAGTCGAAACCGCACCGCCGCCGTTGAACATGACAGCAGAGATCGAACGAATGGTGCGCACTTGTGGAGACGGACTCTAGGTTCTGTCCGATAGAGTAAGCATTCACCATGCGTCTGAGCGCTTTGATCCTGCTTTGCCAGATGTACTTTATGGAAATCGACAAAATCCTCTTCCACGACAACAAGCGCCAGGGGTTCTCGATTCTCGACCCAGCGACTAACTCTGTTGTCACGGAGACCACGCGATGTGCTGGGTAAGTGCGTTCGTTCTGTATTGCTCGACAACGGATATCTGCCACATAGTCAGTCAGCCGTCTCGTAGGCAATCAGTGCTTACAAATTGCGCTTTGTGTGAAAGTTCAGCCACGTCTTGGACGCGCTCTACTCGCCCTTTGGTCGATATGTGGTCACCGCGACCACTTCGCCCGTCATCTCGCTGTACGACGTCGACTCTCTCAAGATCCGACAGGTACCTGAATGTCCATTCACACTGTTACTTGACGAAGCTGTGTATTGACATTGTCGCTCTTGTCGTTGTGATTGCAGCAAATCCCGACGCAGTCAGCGCAGCTCGCTCTCGCGAACCACTCGAGCGCGACGTCCACAAAGCTCTACTCGTCCTGTACCTACGGCCAAGTGCATGCCTGGGACCTAGAGACGCTCGCTCGCTCCCATACGTTCTTCGACAAAGGCCATCCAGTGATGAACGACTTGCTGGTCCTCGATGGGATGTCCCAAGTGGCGAGTGCGTGTCTCGATGGCAAAATCTACATGATCGATCTACATATTCACCGCGTCACGAAGGCGCTGTCTGGGCACAAGAGAGCGGTCGCGATGCTCCGGTACAGCTCCGAGAACGGCTATCTGGTCAGCGCTGGCTTAGATCAGTGCGTGCAGGTGTGGAACCCTCATGTTGAGCAGAAGATTGGCTCTCTCACGGGCCACCGCGCTCAGCTGATCGGGATGGAGGCAGTGCCTAACATGCCGCACATCATCACAGCGGACGAGAGCGGCATTGTGAAGATCTGGGATCTCCGCAAGTTCGCTGCATTCCAGACGATTGCCAAGGAGTTGTACGTGAAGGACCACAGCATCGCGCGCACGATGTCCCGGCCGATGCGGTCGCTTTGCTACATTGCCTCCAAGAAGCGCATCGCGATCGCGCACTCCGCGATCTTCTTTATCGACCAGGGGCTAACAAAACTCGACACGAAAGAACCTCCTGGCGCTCATCTGCATAACCACCACGAGCATGAACAAGACGAGCTGGAGGAAGCGAAGAAGCCCATCGCACTATTCTATTGCCCGCCGACGCAGTGCTTCTTGGCGCTTACGGCCTGGGAGATCAAGAGCTGGAACGCCAACACCGGTCAGCTCGTCCGCAGCGCGTCTCCAGTGATCGGGTCCGAGATGACGTGCGCCTGCCTGGTCGATGACCATTTCTCATGCTTTGTCGGCATGGAGTGTGGGATCGTCGCGCGTTTGATGCTTCCGAATGGCTCAGTGGTCATCCAGAGACGAGTGCACTCGGCAGAGGTCACGGCGATCCTGTGGCTGGCCGAGAAGCGACAGGTTATTTCTAGTGCCACGAATGGGAACATCCTCATCTCACGCTACGACACGCTCGACGTGGTCTTCAAGCTGAATCACTGGCGAGGCGTCCAGAGCGCGTCCAGTGCGTTTTTCTTTGACGGACCTCCGAGCGGAGCACTAGTGGCTCCAGAGTACTCCGTCCCGTTGTCTCTCCGCTCGTTCTTCTACGGTAACGAGATCGAGCGTCTGATGCGGATCTTCGGACAAGCTGATGTGACTCGAAGCGGATCGATTCCTCTGTCAAAGCTGCCAGAGGTGCTCGAAGCTGCGTTTCCGATCACCTTCATGAACCACAGTGGCAACAGAAGTACAAGTTGTGATACCGAGACAGCGTCGCCAGCATGGCAAGGCGGCGCCGATGGAGACAGCGAGAGCCAGGAGAAGGCAACGGCGATGACGATCACATTCACGAGTCTACTGGAGATCCTGAAGGAGAGCCTCACTGCACTCCAGGACGGCAAGATCACGCAGTCGCAGCGGTCGATCTCTAGCGTCGCGACTCTCACTGCGCACAGTGAGCTCAACGCGCTCGTGTCGGGATCTTCAACCGATGGAACCTTTTGTGCGTGGAACATCCGCAATGGCGCCGTCATTGCTCAGGGGAAAACTGCTGGCGGGTCGCATTCTCAGGAGCCAGCATTACCGCAGTCTTCGATCGCGCAGATCGAGTTTCTGAGTCCGTACCCGTACTTTGTCTGCGCTGAGGCTGGGAGCTGTACCCTGGAGTTCTGGTCGACAGTGCCAATTCCACCGCTGCTGCCTCACTCGTACCAGCGCTTCCTACGGTTCACACATCGCCTGAGAGCTCAGTTTCCTTCCTTCGAGGAAGAAAAGAAAGCCAGCCAGCCAACAAGCACCAGCTTCTTTCTGACAGAGACCGAGTCACCGAAGGACTTTTACGAGAAGGACGAGCATGGAGCAAACGAGGCCGAGGAGTTCCGGGAAACGACCATTTTGACAATCAAGTGGTTCGACGGCGGCGGCGGAGCCCGAGGCGAAGAGAAGCTCGTCTGCGTCAGCGATGAGAAAGGTACAGACGGCCATGTCTGTTGTTATCCGAGCTAAACCTGACCAGCTGTGCGTGCTTACTGTGTGATCGTTCACTTTGGAGTGTAGGCTTCATCACGATCTATGAGTTCGAGCCAGTAGTGAATTGGATTGAAGCGATCAAGGAGGGTTCCCATTCGCTTGAAGACGGATGCGACGGAGGTCTTCTACCGACTGAGTGCTTGCGAATGCTCCATCAATGGCACGCGCATCGGTTCACTGCGATTCGGAGCCTGGAGGTTTTCCGAATCGGCGAGCTTCACGGCACAGCTGCTGTCGTTGTCGCCAGCATGACTGAGAACGGCTGCATCTCGCTTTGGTCACTTGAAGGTGACCTGGCCGGAAGACTCAACGAGCGACTATCAGTTTCCAGAAATCATCTCAACTCCAGTGCACCACTATCATGGAAACTGCGCGTCGACACCACTGCAGCAAAAAGCAAAGAAACTGATGAAGCGGAGCGAATGCTCCACAAGGTCGAGCACAAGCTCCGCAGAGCACGAGACGACCAGAGTGCTGCGAAGAAGAGCGTCGAGCAGCAGCAACTGGCTGGCATTAGGAGAAACACGATGGGAGACGCCCCTGCCAGACAGAGTCCTCGCGTCACCAGCCGAATGCTGAGCGTGTCGTCATTCAAGTCGCCCGTACATAAGCTCTAGCCTCAAGGCGCGTATTCACTACGAGGATACGTAGACTTCTTCAATGCACCTCCAAAGGTTAATCTCAAAATTGAAGTAATGTTATTCTCGGTTGTTTATGGTCGGAAAGGTAGCATGGAGGACCGAGAATTCACTTCTCCTTACAGCGCACACTCAAACCACTTGACGGGCTTCTGCGCCTTGTCAAAGAGCGCGTCACCGTTGTGCAGCGTCGTGTCGGCGTGGTTGAGCTTCGCGCGGTAGAACGGACTCGCGTAGTCCTCCTTGAACTGCGCGGCCGGGAGGTCGGCGATGCAGCTCTTGAACTCCACGACACCGTCGTTCTCGCCCTTGTGCGGGATGAAGATGCCACCGGCGAGCAGGCCGGCCCACTCGCTCGAGAGCAGACCGTTGTAGCTGTAACCGCAGACCGAGGCGCTCACGTGCGCGCTGTGGACCTTGCGGGCGGCAGCGTACTGAGCCGACTGCTCGGCTGAGCAGTAGTTGCCGCCGTCGTAAACGAGCGACTTGCGCGTCGTGGTGCCCGGGCACTGGCCGATGAGCCCGCCGAGCGACTTGAGGATGTCCTGGCCGACATTGCCGCCGTCGCAGACCATGCGGATGAGGTCCGAGCCCATGCTGCCCGTCAGCGGACCGCTGAGGTCCACCCACTGCGCCGTCTTGCCGAGCGAGCACTTGCCCGTGGCCACGGCGCCGGCGAGCTGCAGGTTGCCCATGGAGTGCGCGACGATGATCGTGTCCTCGATCGTCTTGGTCGCGTTGTCGCTTTTGGGGCTCATCGAGAGTGCGTAGTCGCACGTCGTCTGCTGGAGCTTGTCGTCCGTCCAGGCGTTGTCGACCGTGTTCATGAGCGCGAACTTGAAGGACGAGCAGCACGGCGCGTGCTTCTTGACCTCGCCAAAGAACGAGTAGTCGTCCACGAGGCCGCCGTCCTCTTTGACGTCCATACCGTGGAAGAAGAGGCACGGCTTGGGTGTCCCCTTGCATGCGCACGTCGAGCTCGCGAGGCTCACGCTCTGCGCGGCCTGGCGCAGCGAGCGACGGAACGTGCTGTTCTGCGGCGAGCCCCAGAGCAGACCGAAGGACGAGAGCTCCAGTGGGACGGAGTTCTGGGTGATCGAGGCGCAGTCGGCTGGCGCGTTCACTGGCTTGGCGATGGCCGCAGCCTCCTTCAAGTAGCTGAACTCAATGTCGAGGTCTTCACCAAAGGCCTTGAACGAGCCGTCGGCGTCCGTCGCCGTGCAGAGCACGTAATCCTCGCCGGCGAATGTAGCCTTGAGGAGCGTGCCCTTCGGACACTCGATCTGCTGCTCTGTGTTGACGTTCGAGACTGGCACGGCGTCCGTGAGGGCCTCAAGCACTTGGTGCACTGGCGGGAAGAGCGAAGTCTGGAGGCACGTGGTCATTGTGGACGCATTCGCAGCGGTTGCTACCGAGTGGTACGGCACGCCGTCCACGAGCACATACTTATGCGTCTCTCCGCCTTGCACGAACGTCGCGGCGCCGTTGAAGGACACGGTCTGGGCGCCCGAGGCGTCCGTGGTCGACACGACCGGGTTCACGAACACGTCGAAGTCCGAGTAGCCGTGCACGGCCATGGAGCTGCGCTTGACGTGGAACGCGAGCTTGAGCGACGCGATGGACGCACTGTCGGCGGCACTGGTACCGGAGAGCAGCGCGACGGCGGCGCAGACTGCGAGCGTGAGGCTGGAGCGGAGGACCATCTTGAGGTTTCCGAGGCGAATGGCGAAGTGAGGAGTGGAGATGAGAGCGCAGAGCTTCACCAGTTGAGGTTGCGGTGGGGATGAACCATCGTCGTCTAGACTGCGGAATGGAGGCAATCATGTGAGATGGAAGATACAAATCCTCCAGCAATGTGGCAACTCAACGAAAGCCAGGAGAGCCAACCGAGTTGTCCATCTCCGTTATCAGCATGCCAAGCTTGCAAAAACGGATCAGAAACGACTTTGAAGGTGATGGCCTGAAGATCGCGACCTTTCAGAATGAATGATACATTTAAACACATATTTTGAAAGGTTATGGTATTATGTAAGTAGTTTGTGAGCAAACAGTCTAAAACGTCAATTCCAGATGACATGGTAATACGTAATTATAGAGGTTTGGTGGCGTCACGTTGCTCTCGCGACATTTTCCAGCCCCGTTCAAAATCAGGACAGCAGATAATGAATTTCAGCCAATAAGACGTCAATTACTGATTATTGACCAAGCATCGAGCTTTCAATTTCTGAAAAACGGATGTAAAAATGAATAGAAAAAGAGCGAAAACTGGAATACGATTCTGTCAACGAAAAAGCAGCAACATGACAGTATCCTGGCAGTTAGCACAAACTGCAACGCTGGATGAACTCAAAATGCTCAATACATCGCTACTATGATGGTAGTAATCGTGCACACTTTCGTCGGCGACGTCTCTCGATAATGTCGCGAAGCTTCGAAAAGCGAATCAGGCGCAATCTGGTGATTACCCGTTTGTGCAAATTTGACGACGTTGATCTGAAAATGATCTAATCACTACGCCTCGGATTTCAGCTATCTTACAGAATACAGTGATTCCTTTGAAGTTAATCCAGTAATATTATCGTGCTCTTCACTTATTTTGTCTAAATCAAGTCCTTATTCGTAGATTTATACTCAAAGTAAGGTTAGCTTGATCATTTAGCCTTGAATAAAGGTGAAGTTAAGCATGGCCTCAATCGGGCTTTAGCGTGGTTTTGAAGCCGATGTCGTGGGAATGGTGATATCGAAAGCGCCATTCCAACGATAGATAAGTTAATTCTCCATTCTAACCAACGTTTCGCTTATTTGACAATGATAAAACAACGTGCGACGAGCTCATTCAATGGGCTGGCGTTGAATTAGGATTGAATAAAACGATGTACAGCACTGGTAATTCGTTGTTTTATAGCAAGACAGAATGGATGAAAGGCACAATACAATCAGTGTATACTAAAAGTCAAGACATAGATAAAAAGGGAAATGAGCTTCGTTGATCACATTTCAACATGTCGCAGCTTTTTGATGTTGCGATTTCACTTTTGTTGAGAAGGGGCACATTCCAACGACCTTGTGTTTTGTCAACTCTCGCCATTGCGAACAAGTGCGTCGACTGAGGTCGGAAGTTGAGTTCGAAAGTCTCTTGGGCGACAGGTAGCACGTGGTCATTCGGATAGCATCATTGCACAATGGTCTTGGTCTTCTCTCAAGAACTCTCAATCGGCTGCATCGGAGTTCTGTGGTCAAGAGATGGCATTTTCTAAAGAGTCAACCCTCCATTTTCATTTGCGGCGGAACACGAGAAACTCGTGTCTCCACTGAAAGCGTTCAAAACAAAAGACAGGGACCTGTTGTTGCATCCAACTTGCTCCATTTCGGACTATATAGCTCGGACGAAACAGTGCGTGGCAACTAATTCTCTCTAATCAAGTGCTCTCTCGCGATTACTTTGTTGCGGTGTTGTGCTCTCTCGTAACGGCGCTTCTCTGCAAAGTTTCTCGAGTCGATTGCCCTCCTATGGAGGCCCCCATGATGACGCGGATGCCAGTCAGGTTCGTGATCCCACAACTGTCTCTCAGGTCCTTAGGTCTCACTCACAAGAGGCACTCGAACCACTTGACGGGCTTCTGCGCGCCGTTGAAGAGCGCGTCGCCGTGGCGGAAGGCCGTGTCCGCGTGGTTGAGCTTCGTGAAGTAGAATTTGTTCGTGTACGAGTTGCCGAACTGCGAGGTCGAGAGCCCCGCCGCGCAGCTCTGGTACTCGACGATGCCGTCATTCTCGCTCGATTTGTGCGGGATCATGGAGCCGCCTAGGCCGTACTTGAGCTTGTCGATGGACAACAGACCCTGGAAGTCGCTGCTGCACATGGCGGCCGTCACGTGCTTGCTGTAGGCGTCCTGGGCTCTGGCGTACTGCGCATTCAGAGCTGTTGAGGTGTACACGGCGTCACCCTGGTACGACAGCGCCTGGGTCGCTGCGTTCGCGGGGCATTCTCCGATCAGCTCGGCCACGGAGGTCACGACGTCCGAGAGCTTCCCATTGCACACGTCCTGGAGGAAGTTGGCGCCCATGGAGCCTTTCATCGGCGCGCTGAGCGCGACCCAGGACGAGCTCACACCGAGCTGGCACTTGCCGTTCGCGATGGCACCACCAAGGATCATATTGCCCATCGAGTGGGCCACAACGATCGTGTCTTCGATCGTCCTGGTCGCCACATTGCTCGAGTTGCTCACTTGCAGGGCCAAGTCGCAGGTGCGCTGCTGCAGAGAGACATCGTTCCAGCCAAAAGCGTTCGTGTTGATGATCGCGAACTTGACGGACGAGCAGCACGGTGCGTGGTCCTTGATGTTGGCAAAGTAGTTCGAGTTCGAGTCCTGGAGGCCATTGTCGCGGTCCGAGCCGCGGCCCGGGATGAAAATGCAGGCGCGCTTGGGTCCCTTGCACCCGCAGCTCGAAGACGCCATCGTGACCTGGGCTGCTTGAGAACTGAGAGCTCGTGAGGGCAAATCTTTGGCAGCGTTTGACAGAAGATCCATGGTCGACGGGGCGATCGTGAGGCTGCTGCTGGGCACTTTCTCACACAAAGCAGAGGCTCCAGTGCTCATTCCAGGCCTTACAATGACAGCTGGCGTGCTCAGGAACGAGAACTCAATGTCGAAATCCGAGCCAAAGATCTGGAACCCAGGTTCGCCCGAGGCGAGTGTCGTGCACAAGACATAGTCGTCTCCCGAAAAGACGAGCTTGAAGAGCTTTCCAGTGGCGCACGTCACGTCGTCAATGGACACGACGCTGTTGACTGCTGTGGCAGCGTCGATTGCTCCGAGAAGCTATAGTAAACACACGCGAGAGTTCGTCAGCCAGCCGTACGTTTTCAACAGTTCGCTAAATGCAAAGATCCACTTTACCTCGTGCACGGGAGGGAGGTCGCTTGGCGCCAGACAAGTGACGTCCTGAGTCGTCGTCGAGCCATTCTGCGTGGTCTCTGTGGTGTGATACGCAATACTGTCGACGAGCATGTACTTGTGGATACTGCCCGCGTCTTCAAACGTTGCGATGCCGTCGTACGAGACGCCGTCGGTGGTCACCACTGGATTCGCAAACACGTCGAACTGCGAAGCCCCAAAGACGTACATGGAGTCGCGCTTAATCGTCCAGTGCAGGCGCAGCGACGGCAGTTCTTGGAGACTACGCAAGATTCGGTGCTTCTCGACATGCGTGTCAAAGTGGCGCTTGAACGAGGCGAGCTGGACTGCGAGGAGCCATGCGGCCGTGGCGAACGTAGCAAGTGCGACGACCATGCGCCGGAAGGAGGATTGCTGAGCGTGCATCTTCAGCGAGCAAGAGTTCGGATTGATGAAAAATTGCTGCTGGTGAGCAGATCAGTGAATAAGACGAAATGAGCAGTCGCTGCGACTGAAGAGACTCGGACCAGAGGTGTGTCGAGAGTCTCAAGACTCTCGATCACAACCGGACGCATGCCTCCGTGTGTTCTGTCTGTCTTCTTCTGCCACTTGGAAGCCACGAGTCACCAAGACTCAGGATGTGGAAGAATGACACGGTGCGGTAACACTGCTCTTGTGATGGGAGCATGAAGAGTTCAGGTCTACACAGAGAGGGAGCTTTCAGAGAAGTACCACCCACGTCGAGGCTCGTGGGGTGGGTTCCAGGCACTGCGGCTCATGAATGAGGCGCTGCGTCCATGAGGCATCACATCCTATTGGCTCAACTGGATGCTTAGTTTCAGTGTGGAATCTCTGTTTCAGCTGGCGAGACGGAGCAGTGGCCACATACTTGCTCGCTCTCTCTCCACCGTATAAATACTGTATATATAATAGCTGCTAATGGGTTCAGAGCTATGCGTGTCAACCCCCAAAATGCGTAAAACCAGTCCAAAATCGATTTCTCCTCCCAAAAGTAATATCTGAGCTTTTCAGTGAGAAAACAGAGTTTTATATTTGGGAGGGAAAATAAACCTGAATGTTGAGCAATAGGCAATATTTGTACATTTATTGTGCCTTTCACCTTTTTTTGCTGTTGGGATAGCTAATTCGAGCTTTTATTACCAACCAACCTCTAATAAAGCTCTAATTAGCCTTTAATTAGAATAAGCTAGCCTTCTCGAGGTCTTCTGTAAAAAGCTCTGCTTTATAAGCCTGCTTTTAACGCGATTACCTCGGATTGGCGGTTCTGGACCCGCCAATCCGAGGTTTTCGTCACAAAAGTAGCCTCTAATAGCATGTGACTG